>BDSI01000149.1:0-282966 GCA_003117195.1 Eudorina sp. 2006-703-Eu-15 | reverse complement strand
CCTTAGTAAGCCGGGCGTCCCTTAGTAAGCCGGGCCGACGGGGTCGGACGAGTTCCTCGCGGACGACACGCTTGCGACTGTTGGTCGTTGTACGGCATACCCATCGGATCCATGCGGGCCGATCCAACTAACTGGCCGTTAGGCAGGTCAGTTAGTCATGCCTGCACCCCGCGTGACGCATTACTCGTCGGCGGTGCCGCTTGCGACTCGCGGCCCTGCCTGCCGCTGTCCACAGGCCGAGGGAGAAGCAGCCCCAAGTCGCCGCCGCCGCAGCTGCCACCGCCTGATGATGCCGGCGGCGATGACGACGATGATGACTGGCCAGGTGCCGACAGCGGCGGGGCCGCCGACGCGGACGCGGCGCCCGCCGACGGTGACGAATCCCCCTTGCCTTCATCCTCATCCGTTTCCTCTTCCTCCTCCGCCGCAACCGCGGCCGCGGCGGCCGCGGCGGCGGATGTGCCCTCTGGAAGTTCCTCGAAGCAGCACTGCACGGATGATGGGGAGTCTTGGGCAGCCGCCGCCGCGGCGGCGGCGAAGGTCCTGACTGGCGGCGGCAAGGCGGAGACGCGCCTCAGCGACGGCAGCAGTAGCATCGGCGGCGGCGGCGGCGGTGGTGGGCCGAGATGCGGCCGCCCGCCGTCGGCGGATAGCCGCCGCCGTGATGGCGCCGTCATTCCCACGGCAGATCTTGCATGCCTGCCGCAGCGACGAACCAATAGCCTGACGTCGCAATGCGCCCTCTCGATGGTCGCCTCTGCGTCGCCTTCGACGGACAGTCGAACGTCGAATTCCGGTCTTGCGCGAAAACAAGTGACGGGCGAGCCGGACGGCAGCAGATTCTCGTCAGACCGCGTCTCGACGGCAGTCGCGGCCGCTGCTGCTGATTCGGCGGCAGCGGCGGTCCATAGTGTCGACGCCGCCGGCAGCACAGCGTGTGGCGGCACGTGTGTTGGAGGTGCCGGCGCCGCCACCGCTGCCGCCAAAGGCAGTCCCGGGAGACAACCAGAGGCGGCGGCGGCGGAGGCGGCGGAGGCGGCGAGTGGGAGAGTCAGGGACAGCCTGCCTCAGATCCACAACTCGTCGAACCGGCAACGCAGTCGAAGCTCGACGGCGGAGGGCGCTTCGCCGTCGAGTGCATCATCCAAGTCGCAAGTAAGCACGCGCGGCGCGCGTCGGCAGCGGTCATCAAATTTGGACGCCTCCCCTCCCAAGAGTCGGCAATCGGCGTCGGCGCTGTTCACTCGCCGGGCGGGCGCACAAGGGGGCGGCGCGGTAACCGCGCCGCGGCGGCGCGCGCCCACCTCTCAATCGACGACTGGCGACGGGGCGGGCGGCGCGCCCCTGGCGAGGTTGAGCACCGGGGAGGAAAGTACGGCGACGGCCTCCGCGTCTTCGACCCCAAAAGCGACGAGGAGTGGGCGACCGTCAAAGGCGGGCGGATTGCCGTACATCACCCTTCCGACGCCCGACGCGGCGTCGCTCAGCGGCGCGACGGAGCCGCCGACTCAATTCGATGCCGTCGAGCAATTCCATCGCGCGTCGGGACCCGGCGTGCTGTCCCCGAGCGAGCCCGCGTCGCTGGTCGATCAGCTCGGCGCACTGACCAGGAGTACGGACGCAGAGAGCAGCGACCCATGGGGCCGTCGACCCGTGGGTCCAGGCCCCGTCGCCGAAGGGCTGCAACAGGCTTTATCTCCGCTGCCCAAGTGTCACTCGACGGTGGCTCCGGGCCGGCTGAGGACCTCACCAGCCTCGACAGGGGTCGGGGGCGCGGCGGATGGCGGGATGGAGGGCGGTACGGCGTGTACGGCGTCGGCAGGGGCCGTACGATCGTTGGTCAACAGCTGTCGAACGTCGAACACAAGCGTACCGGAGTCGAGGGGGCTCGGCGGCTCCCCGCAGCAGTCGGTCGTCTGGCAACGACGCGAGCGCCGCGGCAGCATCGTCGTGGCCCACTCGGCATCAGCCTCCCATGACTTTGCTGCCGCCATTGCGGCGGCGATGGGAATGCCAACCTTGCCGAGCAGCGTCCCCAATGGCACCGGCGCCGGCGGCGGCGCCGGCGCCGGCAGCTCTGGCAACTTCCAGTTTCGTGCATCCGCGCATCAAGTGGACACACCATTGGCGGTGGCGGGGCGCAGCGGCAGCGGCGGTGGCGGCGGCGGTGCCGGTACGACTGATTTCTCCGTACAGATCATGAACGTAGCTGGCGGCGGCGCGACCGAGTCCACGTCGCCTTTCCCCGACTCGGATCTGCCGCCGCCATTGCCGCCGTCAGTTCCGCGCCGCTTGGGACCCGTGTCGCCGTCCGTACGGGTGCCGGCGACGGCGACGCTGCGGGCGCCGGAGAGCAGCCCGTCGCCGACGCCGGCGGAGGCGCGGCTGTGGCGTTCGGCGGCGGCGCGGCGAGCTGAGTCGCACGTCTGGCATCCTGAGGGCGGTGACGGGCCGTACTGTGTCTGGGTCCCGGGGCCCGACGGGGCACGGCAGGCCTCGACGCTGCCTGCGAAGCAATTGGCCAGCAGGTACGGCAGCCAGTTTTGTCGTGGTACGGCGGTGGCCCCACGCGTGTCGAGCAGAGGCTGACAAGGCGACGCGGCGGGTAACCCTCCCTGGAGGGTGTGTGTTATTGAAGCAGGCCTGCAGAACAGGAGTGCGTGACATCTGACATGCGAGGGGCCGAGTGGCGCCCAAACGTATGCGTATATAATATACCCATTGCCCGACCCATACAATGAATAGAAGGCTGCGGTGTCGGAAGAGCGCTGTCGATTTTTGGCGCGCTTTTGTCGCGGAATATCACCAGCTGGTGCGGGTCGGCTGCCTTGGCCACGCAGACTCACACCACAATGCTGTGCGTGCGTGCGATCCTCGCGTTGTTATCGCAATGTACCCACCTGCAAGCAAAACGCCGTGTCTGTGTGTTTTGCCCTCCCGTGTGTCCCGCCTCTTTCCCCCTTCCCCCCCATGCGGCTCCAGGACGTCCCTCGTCGACGGCGACACCGCCGCCGCGGGCTCCGAAACCAAGGGCCGTGGTCTGTCGGACTGGTCGCCCTTCCACGCGCGCAGCCTTCGCCTGATGGGCAGCGTGGACCTATCGGCGCTGGCACCGCCGGGCTACGACGACGCAGCCGGCGGCGCGGACACCGCCAACAACGGCGGCGGAGGCGGAGGCGGAGGCGGCGCCGCCGGGAGCGGGGGGATCCCGCAGCTGCGGAGAAGTGAGTAGTCGTTCCGTCGTATACGGCCCCCTTTGAGGGGTTTGGCTGTGGGTAGGTGTCATGAGACGGGGTTGGGAAAGAGACGAAAACCCTATCAGCCCGACTGCTGATTCCCGGTAGGCCACCCCTGGATCCACGTACGGCACCTGAACCGGTAGGCCGCGGCGGGAACGCAACCAGTTGGACGTTGGCGGCTCCCCTTGACCTCGGGATTGGGTTTGGAAGAGTTTCGATAAGTTTCGATGGGGGACCCAATCCAATCCAACCCCAGCCCTGCGCAGTGCCCACCCAACGTACGGTATCCCGACGGGCCCACTTGGGCCAACGCCCCGTGTTGCCACTTTAGGCAACGAGCTCGGCAACGGCTACGTGAGCGGGGCCGAGAAAACCGCGCGGGGTCGGGGGCCGCGGCTCAGACGGAGCATCCAAGGCGCAGCGAATGGCGGGGAGGGATCGACAGGTGGCCCAGAGGACCTGGAGCATGGAACCCGCCGCGACGGCGGCGGGGGCGGCGGCGGCGGCGGCGGGGGCGGCGGCGGCGGCGGCGGGAGCGGCGGCGGCGGCGGCGGCGGCAGCGATGACGGCGGCGACGACGGCGTGACGCCGTTCAAGGAATGGATTTCAGCGTCGCGGGGTCCCGCGACGAAGGCGCGCCGCCACCGCCGCCAGTCCTCGGGCGGTCTGCGTTCCCCGTTGCGCCTGCCGGCGGCGGCGGCGACGGCGGCGGGGTCGACTGGCGGCGGAGGCGGAGGCGGCGGAGGCGGGAACGCCTGGGCGGCGACGCAGCTCGCGGAGCTGCAGCGAGCGGAAGCTGAGCACAACAAGTACGGCAACCAATCCTCTCCGTACATGCCGTACACATAAGAATCACATGACGAGCTGCGCCGATGACCGCGTCCGCACGTCGCCTGGGAACGCACAAACACAGCCGCAGAGCAACAGCAGTACGGCATTGGACGAGCATCACGGGGCGAGTGGCACCCAGCTCACCACCGGGGCACGGGCACTCAACGTGCGACCCCTAGGCCAGCTCACCCATCAACTGGCTCCTAGCTCCTAGCTACAGCAATTCCCTGTTCGCTATGACCCACCGACCCAGCCGCCACCCGCCGGGTTTGGTTTTCCTTCGCTCTGACCCACCGCCCGCCTCTCTGTACCGCCTCTCTAGTGTCCAAGATTAGGCTTAAAAATAATAATAATAATTAATAAAAAAACAAACTGTTTTAGACGTGATAATCAATGCAAAATAAACAAGCATCGAGTGGCAAATAAAAACGGACTGCGCCCCGCCCTACGTAAGAACTCCACCGCACAATATCAGAGTTATTTTCTAGTAATTTTAGTAATTTTGGGGGGATACAAATTTCATAGCAATGAATTTTATTTACCGGAGATACATAACCTTACACCTCAATCATCTACCTGTACCGCGCCGCCTCCATTCCATCCTCGCTACGACGGCTCATCGTACCACTTATCGACTCACCTCAGCCACATGTTGTTGGCGGTTGTGTCGCAGACGGGAGGCGGCGTTGGCGCGACGCGAGGCTGACCTGGAGCGGCGTGAGGCGGAGGTGGCGATGCGCCAGGTCGAGGCGGCGGCGACGCTGGCGGAGGCGACCCAGCGGCGCGAGGAGGCGGCGGCGCAGGCGGCGGTGGCGCTGTCGGTGCACCGCATGCTGCTGGCCCTCGCCGGCACACTGGCGGATCTGGGGTTCCAAATCGATAAGCTCGACGCGCGGCTCGACGACACGGAGTCGGCCGTCGAGCGCATCGAAGCGGCGCACGACGCCGGGCGGCCCGCCGGCAACGAGTTCCTGGGCTCGCTGTCGAAGCCGGCGCCCGCCAGTCGATTGGAGCGGAGCGGGAGCGTCGACAAGCGGATGAACTCCGGGAAGAATCTCAGCGGTCTGCCGGCGGGCGGCGGCGGCGGCGGCGGTGGCGGCGGCGGTGGCGGCACCCGTCGGTCGAGCGCGTTGATGACGTCGGGCGGCGGCGGCGGGAGCTTCAGCCTGGCGAGCTTCTTTGGCGGTGGCGGCGGCGGCGTGGACTCCAGCGCGCCCAGCGTCAACCGGATGCTGCTGCAGGATTCTGGGGGCCCGCCGGACGGCATCATGAGGTCACATTCAGGTACGACGCGCCGTGACCCACGGGTCATTGCCGGCGGGTCCTAATCGAGCTGGCCCCGCCACA
Source organism: Eudorina sp. 2006-703-Eu-15 (assembly GCA_003117195.1). NCBI lineage: Eukaryota > Viridiplantae > Chlorophyta > Chlorophyceae > Chlamydomonadales > Volvocaceae > Eudorina > Eudorina sp. 2006-703-Eu-15. The sequence continues at coordinate 277,549 of BDSI01000149.1, read as the reverse complement.
TGACCGGCTTGATGTGTGCGTGCGTGAGTGCGTGCGTGTGTCCTGTTATTAATATAACTATAGTGATTACCACCATAATTGTCATCATTAAAAACACTTTTCGTTTTTATTTCAGTGAATATTTTTTTTCCACTCCTCTATTTCTTCATCCTCCCAACCTCGCCGCTCTTCTCAGGCCGCCGAGTCAAGCTGGTGAGCCAAGGTACGAGCAGCAGCAGCGGCGCGGACTTCCGGGACATGCTGGTCGCGGCGGCGGCCGCGGCCAGCGGAAAGGCCCGCCGGGCCTCCAACCTGCGGTGCGACAGCCACACCACAGCCCTCGCCTCCCCGCCCCTGGGCGCCACACGAGCGGGCCTATCCTCCTCGTCGTTCGCCGGCGCCGCCGCCGCCGCCACCTTGTCCGTCACGGGAATGTCCCGGGATGCGACGCCGCTGTCGCCGTCGGCGGCGTCCAGGAACGCGGCGGCGATGGCGGCGTCGTTCATCGGTGGCGGCGGCGGCGGCGGCGGCGGCGGCATCGGCCTCGCGCCGATGTCGCCGGGAGCCGCCGCCGGCGGCGGCGGACCGGGGTCCGCGTCTTTTGCCAAGTACCGGTCACAGAGCTTGCGGCCCGGGACGTCCACGCCAGCAAGCCACCACGCCAACTTCGCCTCCGGCTCGTCCACCCTGTCAGGCGTGGGGGAGGGAGTGGGAGTGGGAGTGGGAGCGCCCCTGCCCGGGGTACCACAGACGCGCGGCGGCGGTGGCGGCGGCGGCGGCGGCGGCGGTGACCGGGAGATTGAGGAGGAGGAATGAGGACGCGGGGGCGCGCCGTCCTCGCGCTCCCGGCGGGCCGCCGTACAGTACGGCAGTAAGGTGCGATGCGTATGGTTCGACTAGGGACCGCTCGGGTCGGCGGACCGCTCTCCTGCTCGGGTCGGCAGCGGTACGGCAGTGGACACGTACTTTCCCGCTTGGAGCAAGGCCCCCTATAGGTGATGACCAACGCGCGCTGGAAGGTTGCTTGATTGTCCGTACACATGCCGTACTGCGTGTTTGAGAAACTCCTGGAAGCCAGCTATGATGCGTTCGGCCGCTCGCTATGACACAGCAGCGCCTCCGCCTTGATGTGGGCCTTATGTACGGCTATGGGTTTTCATTGATTGATTGACTGATTGCGTCATTGGGACCGGATCCGGAATCAGGATCCAGTTCGGTCAATATGGGGAGCAGCCGTCTCGATTGCAGCGCCCAGGCTGAAAGTGAGATCCAAGACATGGATTCCGGATCCGGGTGCTTGAGGTTGGCTGGTTCGTGTTTGCGGGTGCTTGTGCGTGGTGGTGGGCGGTGGGCGGCGGGCGGCGGCAGGCGGGAGGCGGGCGGCGGGCGGCGGGAGGCGGGCGGCGGGCGGTGGGCCATCGGCCATCTTAGGCATCCGTGGATGTCCTGTCCCCAAACGCACGCCGGCCTCTGGGAGGACCGACCCACGGGTCAGTTGCGAAGGGAGCCACAGGGAGCGGGTGAGAGGCAGCGGGATGAGGGATGAGGGATGCGTGAGGGGCTGCGAGTGGTGTGGGACAGCTTCATGCTGGCAGGGCGGTCCGCCGTGGTGGTGGTGGGGGGTAATCACCGAATTTTCTGAGCGGGATAAGGTAATCCGGAGTGGCTTGTCTCGTCTCGCCTCGTCTCGTCAGCGGGTATGTGGGGCTGTGGGCTGTCGTACCGGATACTCGGGCCTTGGTGGGTTGGAGTGGGATGGGGCCTCGATTACGGCCGCGGGCGCACCGCAGGAGGAGCACACCGGGCGGCGGCAGAGCAGCGGCCGCTGCAGGTGAAGGCGTTGGGGAGCGGCGGGGTGCTGTACGGCAGGGATGTCGTACGGTCTCCGCACACACACGGGGGGGTGTAGGACGCCGCTCCAGGCAGAGGACGCCGCTCCAGGCAGAGGGGCTCAGAGGGGTGCTGCCGGCGGAGGTTGTTGCATTTGTGGTTGGTGGCACGCGCAATGGATTGGGGAATTACGAGGACTCATGTGTTACGACACATCATTGCACTACATCATGTTCTTTTTATCTTGTTCATCGCAGACCAATGTCTGCTGTGTGGCTCGTACTGGATTTGTTGACTTGTGGGTACGGCGACTCACGGCATGCCTTTCGCATGCGCAGCAGCAGCAGGGATGTTTGCAACAGACAACAACTGTGGCAAAAAGTGACTCCGCGGACGCAGCCGTCGGCGGTCGACGGCACTGCTGTTTTGGCCGTGGATATTGCCAAGTACTGGCAAAGCCCGGGATTGTGACTGCCGTACTTGTACGATGGATCTCGCGCGGTGTGTTGCGCCATGGCGCGTCCCGCGATTCAGTGTCGCGGTTGGGGGGAGGGGGCCTGAGAGGAGTCGTCATACCAAGGGCGCTGGGGCTGGGCCAGGAGGTAACCTGGGCGGCGAAGCAGGTTGTGCGCACGTCTGCGGCAATGGAGCGGCAGGGTGTGTGTTTAGAAGTGCAGGGTGTGTGTGTGTGTGTGTGTGTGTGTGTGTGTAAGAAAACTGAGCCGCAGGGTGTGTGTGTGTGTTTGGTGAGAAACCTGCCCGGTGTGTGTGTGCGTGTTCTCCGGTGTGGAGGCAGCGTGGCGGCGCGCTAGGGATGCTAATAGGGATAATAATGCCAACATGTCAATGGCCCATTTCAAACCCTAACCAAATAAGTAATAACAGAATGGCTGAGTAGTGACTTGCGGGTCGTCGCCAGCGCGGTGTCGTTTTGGCGCGCTGTCTTCAGCGGGTCCGGGTCGGGCGGGTCCGGGTCCGGGTTGTGCCATGCCGTGCCGTGTGTTATTTAAGCAGGCAGAACAGGAGTGCGTGACATGCGAGGGGCCGAGTGGCACCCAGGGGCGAGGGGCCGAGTGGCACCCAGGGGCGAGGGGCCGAGTAGCACCCAGGGGCGAGGGGCCGAGTGGCACCCAGGGGCGAGGGGCCGAGTGGCGCCCAGGGGGCGAGGGGCCGTGCCGTGCCGTGTATGTGTGTGTGTGTGTGTGTGTGTGTGTGTGTGTTACAGATCTGTCCGTGTGTGCATACACGCTTACTTGCTTGCTTGCGCGAGAGGCTGCACGGTATGCATGCTCACCAGGCGGGAGTCGGTGTTGCTGGTTACGATGTCGTACGAGGTGCTCTGAATACGCGGAGGACAAACGAGCATTGTCCGGAGGTATGGGACCGGGGGCGACCTGATATCGTGGTTTGGAGGCGGGGGGAGCATCGACTCGGGTGCTCACTCGGGTGCATCTGCCTTGTCCCTCGTGGGGTGGGTGCCTGTGCGTTTAAGCGTGAAAACGTGCGCGCGCGCGTGTGTGTGTGTGTGTGTGTGTGTGTGTGAATCGTTACATATCTGCCGGGCCGACACTGGCCGGGGGCGCTAACCCGCCCCATACGGGAGACCGCCGAAGCACTTTCCCCCGGATACGGGGGAAAGGGGCGTAAGGGGCCTCTGTCCCCTCGCTCTCAACCTAGGGCGCGTGCCCGATCCCCGAGGATCGGTGACCGCTGTGCCCCCTCAAGGGAGTGGGCGAAGGCCCATCCCGGGCGGTCTGCGCCTCGCAGTCCGCTGTTCAACCTCCTCAAGTCCTTGCAGCACCCAGGGCGCGTTTCGGAGGCGCGCCCCTGCTTGGTGCGGTAAAACTAGCCTGGTCCCGCGTCCCAACCTAATCGTAATAGCTAGGGTTGCACCCTCCGGCAGGCCTGCCTGCCCAGCTGAGCCAGAGCGAGGCGGCTCGCACGCGTCAGGCCTTGCTGGGTCCGGGTATGCAGTCGGGTGCTCCATGATGGGGCTATGGTTTGCACAAGGCAGCACATCACCACGCAAGCTTCCCTGTCGTACACCCCTTCCCGTCGCAAGCGGCCCTCGCCTACACGTCCCGCTCGCTGCCAACTCCCACTGGTCTGGCCCGACCCTCCTCGGGCACCCACGGATCCCCATCGTGCCCGGAAGTGGGCTTCCCTAGTCCCAATCCCTACCCCCTAGCGTCTCGCGCTGCTATCTATCCATCACGAGTCTACGTCTACTGGCTGCACGCAGCGGATCCGGCCGTCCACCACCGATAGGATTGGGTGGTCCGGTCCCACCCCCTCCCATCCCCGTCGCGGTCGGCCCAGTTCTGCGAAACTGGCCACCCGCTGCCAGAACTCCATGACTGCGCGCGCCTTAGCTACATCAACCGTGTGTGTGTGTGTGTCGTTGCCTCTGTTTCTTGACTTGTGTTAGGTGGTTGCAAGGGCAACGGGTAACGGCAGCCTTCTACGCGTGGGGAGATGGTTAATGCACATGCGCCGTACAGAATGGACAGTGCGCTGTCGCTAACAGACACCGCGCGCTGACGAACTCTAATCGCCGCCGTACGCGGGCAGTACGACTGTCCGGACAATGGACGGCTGTCAGACGCTGGGAGCGCTGCTCCGCCGCGTGCCCGCGGAAGAGCAGTACGCAGCATAGAGTGCTTTTGTGGCTGTTGGCGGCGAATGACGAGAGGGCTTCCCGAGGCTCCTTGTGCTGACAGCGGAATAGGACTCTTCTCTGAAAGGATCCGTCGGGTGCCAATCCTCTCCAAAGGCGTTCAGGGCTATGTGGTGGGTGGTGGATGGTGCCGAGGAGGCGTCGAGGACACACGCCTCCGTACCTTTGTCTTACGGATTTGTCAGCTGGCCCCAAGGCGCACGTGCAACCGCGAGTCTCGTCTTGAAGTGGTTGCGCACACGTACTGACTACTGAGTTGAACATACAGCAGCAAGCTTTGTCGTACTCTTTGTCGTACCCTGCTCATTGCTTTTCCAAGGTGATGAAGTCGCTGTCATATCCCCAACTCCCCGGTGAGTCCCCAACGTTGCAGGGGACCGACCGAAACCAAAGAAGGTTAAGTCAATGAACGAGGTCCCTCGGAGTGGGACGCCGCCCCAGAGGATGCCCCAGAGGATGGCCGGCGAAGTGACATGCTCAATGCACCATGACACGACCAGACGCGACCACACTTGGTGTAATGCACACGCGGTAGAAACCGAATCATTGCAGCCGGATGAAGTGAGCTCGCTCGAGAATGGATGAGAATCTCCAGCGACCAAGTATGGAGGTTGCCCGCGCGACGGTCTTCCATTTGCCGTTTCCAGGCGGGGCGAACTGATGGGCAGCGGCGACGCGCAAGGACGTTGTTTCTGCGATGCAGGTATTACAACCCTAGGTCCACAAGGCTACATTATGATGTACTGTTAGGGCTCTCATCACTCGCAGGCGGGGTCATGCATTCCGAGCTGCGGTGTTGCCGTGTGTGTGTGTGTGTGTGTGGGGGGGGGGGGGGGCTGGGGCCCATGTGGTGCCGTTGTCAGCTGTTGGGACCCCCCGGGCGGGGTAGCTGGGGTGGTTCTCCTCGTGGTCTGGTAAACCAGGCCATCAGGAGAACAACAGCCCAGAGGCTAGAGCCTATCCCCCCGGCTTCTGCGGGCCGGAGGGGACAGGGCTGGGGTGGTCTGTCGCCCTCTTTAGGTTGAGATAGGTGCTTGGTCCGTGTGGCCCGCTGCTGGCTCTGCCCGCTCACAGTAGGGTCTGGGGCCCACTACTGTGAAGTCAACCACTGCTGATGCGGTCGTTGGGGACGACCCATCCGCGTGTACTTCGACCACCGCAACGCGAGCTCGGGCGAGCTGAGTATGCGCCGGTGCTCAGCGAAACCGCGTTGGACGGCCATGTTTCCCATGTTCCATAAGTGTGAAGTAGCTAGTAGGGGATCCAAATGTAAGGAAAATCTGTAGAGCCTGCAGATATATATATTTTTTATTTACGTATATCTTATAAGAATACACAAGCAAACGCGTGTGCCTGGTGTGCCCCCCGCGTTGAGACCCCTTGGACGACAGGAAACGAGTTCAAACGAGTTCATACGAGGTCAAGGGTTTCGGATACAAGAAGTAAAAAGCATATGGGAGAACAAGGTAGATACAATACTCAGAGGAGCTTTGGACCTCGAGGTTCTCCGCAGGATCGGGGACAGCCGTCGGTTGCAACCGATGATCGACCTGGCATTCACAACTTAGTTTCAAAATTGATAGCATTGGTCGTTTCCACGGCCAATTCTCAATAAACATATATGTATATTTATTTAGCTTGAAGAATTCGACTGTCGCTGTGAATCATGACGAATAGCGCGAAACCGCACTCACTCTCCATCGACAGGTTTACTGGACCGCTCGTCCAAAATCGCCTACTCCTTCTTTTTCTTTCAGCTTTGGCTTTAAAATTATCCAGCGCCGCGAGTGGAGCTAATTGGAACGCCGCGGCAGCATGTCCCTGCGCACAAATTGAGCTTTGCGACTTTGTCAAGTCCGAACACGATCGCGAGGTGCAAGACACGGAAGCTTACGTACACGCTTACATATATATCAAATTGCCCGGTACAGCAGACAGGAGGGAGGCAAGCAGCGCGGGCCTTGGACGGCGGGTTCTGGAGCCACGGAAGGAGCGTGTGCCTCGGGTTCGGTCAAACATCTCCCTTCCCCGGTTCTCGATTCATACCTGCTCCCCTGCCTCCTCCTCTTCCCCCTCCTCCTTCGGCCTCCTGTGCAGTTCTTGGGCTTCTTCTGGCCGCCCAACCAGCCGATCGACTTGTACAACTGGACCCAGATCACGGACATCGCCTGGGTCCCGCCCTCGCGGCCTGACGTGTACTGCGCCGCGCACGCGGCAGGTACGATACGCCGCCGTATCATCAGCGGTACGACCGACGTGTAGTTCCGCGACAGTGTGGTTTCATCCGAGAGCCGGGGCGACACACAAGCCAAGCTGACCCAGGTCGTCGTTAATCCCACCTCCATCGCATCATCAGCGTCGACCGCTTCCCTGTTGCCGACGGTGGAGACCTCCTCGTTGGGGTTGTGGCCGTGAGCCTTCCTTGCTCTCTCAACCAAGCGGCCTGTTGTTGACTTGCCTCGACGGGATTCGAGGCCGCGTGGGTTGGGGGGCCGGGGCGCGAACACGGGATGGAGAAGACAAGCTGACACCTGACAGCCCGACGACGATCAGAGCTGGGGCCCGGCTTGCCGCCTGCCGCCCGGCTGCTTGGTCGCGCGGCGCAGGCGTCCGGGTGCTGCTGAACGCGGAGGACGTATCCGGAGTGCTCGCGGACGCACAGGCCCGACAGGCATGGGTGGGTCAGGCATGGGGGTGTGACATGGGTGGGTCAGGCATGGGGGGGTGACATGGGTGGGTCAGGCAGGGGTGGGTGACATGGGTGGGTGACATGGGTGGGTGACATGGGTGGGTCAGGCATGGGGGGGTGACATGGGTGGGTCAGGCAGGGGTGGGTGACATGGGTGGGTCAGGCATGGGGGTGTGACATGGGTGGGTCAGGCATGGGGGGGTGACATGGGTGGGTCAGGCAGGGGTGGGTGACATGGGTGGGTCAGGCATGGGTGGGTGACATGGCATGGGTGGGTGGTCAGGCAGGGGTGGGTGACATGGGTGGGTCAGGCATGGGGTGACATGGGTGGGTCAGGCATGGGGGGGTGACACATGGGTGGGTCAGCATGGGGGTGACATGGGTGGGCAGGCATGGGTGGGTGACATGGGTGGGTCAGGCAGGGGTGGGTGACATGGGTGGGTCAGGCAGGGGTGGGTGACATGGGTGGGTCAGGCAGGGGTGGTGACATGGGTGGGTCAGGCATGGGGTGTGACATGGGTGGGTCAGGCAGGGGGGGTGACATGGGTGGTCATGGGTGACAGGGGTCAGGCAGGGGGGTGACATGGGTGGGTCAGGCATGGGTGGGTGACATGGGTGGGTCAGGCATGGGGGTGACATGGGTGGGTCAGTGACATGGTGGGTCAGGCATGGGTGTGACATGGGTGGGTCAGGCATGGGGTGTGACATGGTGGGTCAGGCATGGGGGGTGACATGGGTGGGTCAGGCATGGGGGGGTGACATGGGGGGGTCAGGCATGGGTGGGTGACATGGCAGGTGACATGGCAGGTGACATGGTAGGTGACAACTTCCCACGTGGGGATGGGGCGGCGGCACGGCGAGCTGGGGTTCGTGTGGGGTTCGTGGGGGCCTAGGGGGGCTGGGGGGTATGAAACCAGCCCTGGGGGGCTGGGGGGTATGAAACCAGCCCTGGGGGGCTGGGGGGTATGCCACAGCCTCGTCTGACCTGACCTCCCTCGATGGGGCACTCGGCCACCCGGATGGACAGGAACCGCGGCGGGATCGCCGCCTGGGGGGTTTGGGGAGTCAAGAGGGGGCAGCGGGGACGCACCGGCAACAGGCCCCGTGTCCCTTGTCCCGTGTCCCTTGTCCCTTGTCCCTTGTCCCTTGTCCCTTGTCGCGGTGTGTGCATCAAGAGGGATCACCGCTGTTGCTGCCGTGTGCACGTCACGCACAGGACACCAACCCGACCGACGAGGTACCGTACGTGCACCTTTGGACCACCGGGGAATCGTGCACGCCACATCAGCCCACCGCTGTCGTACCCGGCAGCCGGCACCTCCTCCCGCGCTGCGTCCGTCTCGACACCTCGAGCAAACCCACGGGACGCACTCCGTACATACGACTTCGATCGGTGTACTTGTACGGCATTACAGCAGGACCTCCGTCCGGCATCCTGATCAAAAAACCCTAGAAACCTGCGCCCCACTCGCCCCCACCCGCTGACCCACCTGCCGTCGCCGGGTCCGCGCCAGGCCGAGAATCGCAGCCTCCTGGCCGGGAGCCTCGGGTACGACGGAATCAACTTTGACTACGAGCTTCCCGCAAAGGTATGCGTACGACATGTCGTACTGCTGTAGGATTGCAGTGGGCTGCGGCCCTCCGGCCGCAAGGTGAAGCACATGGTTACGATCTGTGTGTGGTTCCCCGGGCGGAATGGTACGGCACCTTCCGGGTGGCGGCGGTGGCCCCACAACGGAATCGGAATCGGTTCCACGGCGGTCGCTATCCACGGGTGACGACGGGTGACGCCCGCCGCCGCTGCCACCGGGTCGGGGGGCCCCCGAGCAGATGGGGTCGGAGCTGGCCCGCAACTACACGGAGCTGGTGCGCGTCACCTCGGCCGCCTTCAAGAGGATCAACCCGCACGCCAAAGTGCGATGGGGTGAGGGGAGGGGGAGGGGAGGGGGAGGGGAGGGTCAGGGGACGGGAGGCACAGGGACCTGTTAGGCAACGTTGAACTGTGCGGGAGGGCAGGTGGGCAGGGGGGCAGGGGGGCTAGGGGCCAGGGTACTGTCAAATGGGCAAGTTGGTGTCCACCCATCCCAGATCACTGTAGACAGTAACACCCCCTCGTGGGTGTGCCCGGGTTCGTTCTTTGGGTTTTATTTCTTTTTTCAATTTAATCCCCTCGTACGAGTACGCTGTCGCCGAATCGCCATCGCCCGACTCGCCATCGCCGGACCGGAGCCGGGCCCCGGGGCGTCGGCCGCGCCCTACCTCTCCACCGTTGAATGAACTCCCCATCCGGCATTCCGCATCCCACGTGCCGTACACATTGTACGGCTGGATGCAACCGTCCGCCGCTGCCGTACAGATCTCGGTCGACGTGCCGTGGGCGGCGTTCGGCAACGACGGACGAGACTATGACTACGTGGGCCTCGCAGCGGCAGCCGACCGATTATTCGTCATGTCGTACGATATGCAGGCACAGGTACGGCACGTGCACCATTGCCTTCGTACAACGAAAGCGCCCCGACCATGAACGAATCTGTTCGTCGGCACCTCATCATCCTGGGCAGCTCGCTGTGTGCAAACCACCACAGTCCTTGACGGCCATTCGACCTCTCACCCCCAAGTGCTTGCCAATGGCCGTTCCCGCCATGACCGTCGACCCCTCAGATCTTCGGCCGCTGCGCCGCCGCCGCCAACAGTCCGCTCCCTGAGGTGAGGGGCGGGGTGGGCTCCATGAGGTCGCGGGCGGGCGGGAGGGGCGGGCGGGAGGGGCGGGCGGGAGGGGCGGGGGGGCGGGCGGGAGGGGCGGGCGGGAGGGGCGGGTGGGGCTCAGAGTGTAGACCGCAGAGTGTAGACACACTGGAGGGGGGGAAGCACTGCCTCTCTCTCCCCTACCTCGCCCGGTTGCGCCTCCCCCACAGCGAGGGGGGCCTCGCCTTGGCCGCTTTGAGTGGTATGCATCCAGCCGCACTCGCAGCCTGAACGGCCCGTACGGCACCAGAACGCCCCTGGAAGCTCCAGGGGCGTACCCAGGACCTTAACAGAGGCTGGTCGTGGACCCAACCCTATGAGCCCGAGGAGGGGGAATAGAGCTGGGTGGCAGCCTTGATTGGCTTACATCGATTAGGGGACAGGGCGGCACCGGGAAAGGCCCCTCGCCGTACGGTACGGTCATCGCGGGGCGGTCCCCGCAGCCGGCACCTGGCCCGTCCGTCTGCCCGGCCGGGTATCCGGTTGGCCCGATAAAGGGCGCGAACACCCGCCCGGGCGGTGCCGCGGTCAAAGGACGCCATTTGCAACGAACGTTGTCGCTGTGCGCAAGGTTGTTCTTAGGTTGTTGTGCTTGCGTGAAATCCTAGATTACCCTTGCTTGCGGCGGCGATTGCTTCCTTTGGTTCCTGGGGTCGCTCCATTCCCCGACCTCCACCTACCCCCCCCCCCCACACACACACACGCGGGTTTTCATCTGCATTAGCCTACGACGTCATAGCCGCTGCTTCTGCTGGCGTCCCGGCGCCCACCGGCGCTCGACAACGATACGGGGCGCTGCAGCATCACGGCCTACACCACCTTGGGACTCCTTATGGACGACATATTTCGCCCTGGCATATTGGTAACTCTGGTCTCGGTCTCAGTCGTCGGTTGCATTGCTGGACACGGGTCTGCTTATTCGCGGCTCAGCTTTTCTCCTTGATAACACACACGCGGGCACTCGGGCGGGCGGGCGGGTTCCTGCCTTGTGTAAACCGTAGCCCCATCATGGAGCGCCCGACTGCATACCCGGACCCAGCAAGGCCTGACGTGTGCGACGTCGCTCTGACTCAGCTGGGCGGGCAGGCCTGCCGGATGGTGCAACCTCAGCTAGTACGATTAGGTTGGGACGCGGGAAAAGGCTAGTTTTACCGCACCGGTCAGGGGCACGCCTCCGAATTGCTGAGGAACGCCCCCTGGGTGCTGCAAGGACTTGAGGAGGTTGAACAGCGGACTGCGAGGCGCAGAACGCCCGGGATGGGCTTCCGCCCAATCCCTTGAGGGGGCACAGCTGTCACCGATCCTCAGGGATCGGGCACGCGCCCTTGGTTGAGAGCGAGGGGACAGAGGCCCCTTACGCTCCTCTCCCCCGAATCCGGGGGAGAGTGCTTCGGCGGTCTCCCGTATGGGGCGGGTTAGCGCCCCCGGCCAGCGTCGGCCCGGCAGATATGTAACGATTCACACACACACACACGCGCGCGCACACACACACAGGTGCTCAAGGGACTGCAGCAGTACCTGGATCTGGGCATCCCCGCCACCAAGCTAATCCTGGGGGTGGCCTGGTGAGATCTGGGATGTCGTACAGGATCTCTTCTGGCATGTGGGCGGGTGTTGTGACCCGTCATTAGTAAAGAAGCGCGGGAACGCTGACGTGTACCAACCCATGGGTCGCGTCAGGATCACGACAGCGGGCACGCAGATGCGTAGTACGGCACTGCTGGCTGCATCATCTGTGGTGAAGTTTGGTGTTGTTGTCGTTGTTGTTGTTGTTGTTGTTGCCTTACGCAATATGTGATAAGCTTAGTTGTTTAGAAATGAAACCCTCAGCTGCCGTTGTTCCCTTCTCGATATTGATGAAGGAAGTTGTTGCTGCCTTGCACAGTGCGTGACACGCTGTACGGCTGGCTGCCTCGCGCGCAGGTACGGGTACGACTATCCCTGTGAACCCGACGCGCTGGGCGGGGCGCCCGACCCACGGGTCGACGTGTGCCTCATCCGACCCGTCGAGTACCGCGGCGCGCCCTGCAGCGACGCCGCCGGCACGCAACGCGACTTCAAGGAGTTCATGCGCAGTGCGTACCTTGGGTGGCCTGCTGGTGCCGTACAGTGTACCGCAATGGCGGCTGCCGCATTTGTTCACGGCGTCGCATCGCGTGCGGTGTGGAGGATACGCCAATGCACATAACGATCAACGAAGAGGTATCGCGCGCGCAAGTTCACGTTTCGAAGGTTCAGCCACGCAAGTGCCGCCGAGGCGCCTTACTATTATTAAGGATGTTACAGCGGACCCCGCCTGACTGCTGCGCTTGGTGCTGCTGCTGCTGCTGCTCCAGGTGCGCAGCAGCCCCATGTCTGCCGAGGTTGCCCCCGTGCCCCCGAATACGGCCCTCCGCCCCTCCCCCGCAGTGCTCCGCGCGGGCGCCAACACGACGGCCTTGATGTGGGATCCGCTGGCGAGCAGTCCCCGGTTCAACTACCTCCGGGCGGACGACGGCGGGCGGGTGCACCAGGTTAGGTCAGGTCCGGGCGGGGCGGGGCGTGGCGTGTGAGGGCGCCAGGGCAGGGCAGGGCAGGGAAGTGCAGGGCAGGGCAGGGCAGGGCAGGGCAGGGCAGGGCGGGGCAGGGCGGGGCGGGGCAGGGCAGGGCGGGTGAGGGCGCCAGGGCGGGGCGGGGCAGGGCAGGGCGGGTGGGAGCGCCAGCCCTGAGGTGCCTGACTGTATGTGACGGGCATCACGCGCTAGGGGCTGCCCTTGCCACGCGGTCGAGAGGGGTGCCCTAAGACACGCCCGTCTCGCCAGCCCCGTCACCGGCCCATGGCGCACCCGGCAAGAGGGCCTGGTGTACAGCAAGGACTCGTCCGTTCATTTCGTTCCGGCTCGTACAGTGCCGTACATGTGTTTCCCCGTCTGCGCGCAGGTGTGGTTTGAGACGGCCGAGAGCCTGACGCTGCGGTACAGCCTGGCGCGTGAGCTTGGCCTCCGAGGGGTGGGGGCCTGGAACCTAGGCTCCCTGGAGCATTCCGCGGACGGCCCACCCGAGGCACGGGCGGACACCGCAGCCATGTGGGCTGCTGTCAAGGCCTTCACCTCCTCCCAACAAGATGAAGATCAAGATCAAGATGCAGATGAAGATGCTCGCTCTGGAGGCCTCTCCGACGACGCGCGAAGGCATGCGTCCCCGGGTCGTTCCGCGGCGGGAGGTGCCCTCGCGCTCGCGGGTCGAGGTTCGCTTGCTGCGGTCTCGACACGGCCGAGGGGTTGGTCGGGGCGGCGCGTGGCAGCAGGAGGCGCGGCGCGTGCCGCCGTGAATTGCGGCGGGATCGAGGAGGAGCGTGTGTGGCAGCCGTGGGCTCCCCACCGGGACAGGTAGCGGTCCGCTGTCAGCTACCCTACTCGCAGCCTTGCTGGCCGTTGCGTTTTCGGCTTTTCGCCCAAAACGAGTATCCCATCGAAGGTTCCCTATCGCGACCCTCCGGGAGGGTGAGGGCGGCAAAAGTGCACAGCGCCGGTCGACAGGCCAAGGTTTGGCCGTGTGTTGCTCGGGTGTGGGGCGGGTCATGGCCAGTCGTAAGTGGGCCAGTCGTAAGTGGGCCAGTCGTAAGTGGGCCAGTCGTAAGTGGGCCAGTCGTAAGTGGGCCAGTCGGCCAGTGTCTGGTCCGTACTTCCCTGCACGTGACTCACGTCCCGCGCCTGCCTCCCTTGCTGGGTGGCTGCTGTTGCATCCCGCCACGATTATTGTTGCCGTGGACCCCGCGGGTCGTCCGTGACATCGCCAGGCGGCGTACCTGGAAGCCCGAAACGGGGCCGGGGGGCCACGGGCCTGTGTGACGCTGCCAGTCGGACGGGGGGCGTCTCAACGCCGCGCGGCTCGGCGCGTCCGGTGCCTGCATGAATCCCAATGGTCGACTTGCTTGTTTGGGGTCCTTGGCGTTGTTTTTTGAATATGTAATTGCCTAGGTTCTGAACCGGTCAGCGAATCTGAGGGGACTGCACTGGCAGTGGAGTCGCTGGAGCCTGCGGGCCGTTTGTACTCGTGCTGGTGAGCTGGTGGCTGGACCCTGCTAGACGCGTCGGCAAGACTTTGCGGACTGGGCAGCAGCTGCAAGAAGCAGCGCCCGAGGGCGGCAGCCGGAGCTTGCCAGGGCCTGCGTTGAAGGGTGTGCGACGTTGATGCTCTGTCGAATGCCCGATTCGGAATGATTGTGAATAATGGGCCGCGTCACATCGCAAGAAGTGCTAAGTCTCGCACGAAGTTGACTGAAACGGCGTCAGCCTGTATCCTAAAAAGTGAACCTCTCACCAAAAGTTTCTACGAACGGTCGCAGTTGATTGATCACTCGCTTCCCGTCATGTCCACTTGGATTCGTTAACCAGCCCTAAGCGCCAAAATAAATACCTTCAAAATGAAATATTTCAAGCATGGAAAAGACATGACCAGGATAGGGACGTCGTGAGAGAGAGTATAGACAATTCACACCAGATGATGTTGGATTGGGAACCTATGCGAAGTGTGCTAGTACATGCACCACCACGAAGGGCTTGCAGGACTGTGGCGCAACGAGAGTGTACTTCGGGCCCTTTCTGGCCCTTTTAACAGGCTGTCATTCATTCATTCATTCATTCATTTTTAGAAACAAATTACTTAAATGATCCAGTGAAACGTAAGCTTCTGGATTATTATTTGAACATCGGTGCGCTTTCCGACATCCGTCAGTCCGAGGGACGTGGCACGTGGGGAACGCTCTCCCGGTTTTATCAACTGCACCACCCCGCCTTGAATTGAAATATAACATAAATCCATTATTTGTTGGCTTCAGGCGACAGTAAGGCGCAGACGCATGCACGGGCGCGGTACCTACGGGGTGAAACAAGTGACTGCTGGCTGGCGACCGATCCCTACATCGGTCAGCTGAATCTAGACAGATGCTGTCGCCTGTACTTGTCCCTCACAGCGGGCAGCGACTCAGCGGGGCTCGTCCTACTGGGGTCTCGCAGGAGCAGGCTGCCGACCTCACGGCTTCCCTCCTCCTGCCCTCCAGGTAGCCTTGGGGCAGCGACGGGGCAGACCTCATCAGAGTGGCGGGGCAGACCTCAGGCCACCCAGCCTCAGGGAGCCTCCCGGTTCACTTCGGTTTCCAGCCTTTGAACAAATCGGTGAAAATGCCACTTGAGCTGCTGTGCTCCCACCATTCCCAGGCAGGCTTAACTCATTAATGCGGCCACACCGCCCTTTTGTGTAACATCGGAACTCGGCAGGAGGAGGCCATGTGGCCATCCAGCGCACGGGCAGGTCGCGTACGAACAGCTGCGTGGACTGCCGCGGATCGTGGTGGGAGGCAATACCACACACGGCCCTCCGCACAGCCATGCCGTCCGTAAGGGCTTTTCCACTCTCCCCGATTTTCACCGACGGCCCCGCCCGTGCGGGTACCCTGATGTTGCGCTCGCATGAATAACTTCCATGTTTGGTGTGTGGCTGGCCTGTTTAGCAGGGGTTCGCCCCTTGTCGATCGCGTTACAGATACCGCAGTATGCAACCCACGTACAGCGGTAGTTCAATGATCGGGGCGCCCTTGTGGTGTGTGATTCCCATGACCAAGGTAGAAATCCACAGGTAGCGCGGGCCCGGGGCCACCTTTGTAAAGTGCGGTGTGATAGCCCTTGCTTTAAGCAGACTTCGGAGACCGCCAGTGATCCGTTCCACGGCAACTGATTGTGTCAAAACCTATTTCGATTTTCAACCATAGTCAAGTTAGGATCAATCGCGGACTTCCATGGAACAGGCTGGAACAGGCGACCTAGATAGTGCATGGTCAGAGTGTTATGTTAGCAGTCAAGAGGTTTGAGTTACGGAGACGACGAAGATAAACGCAAGAACCGATCGCAAGAGGCAACGACGGAGCTTCACAGAAAAGCAGAGGATATCTCGTGATCGCGATTGGAGCGCGATTGCATGGCTGAGTCAGTACCGTAGTTGGTATGTCCAACCTTCATGCAGCAGGCGTTTACTTGTACCGCTTTGTACAGCTTTAATAAGTAAGGATGATAAGAATGAAAGGGAAAGGAAGGCCTGTCGACTTGTTCACCAAAAGCGCACTGTGACAATCAGATTACTCATCAAGATGTAAGAATAGCCATAGACCCCTAGGCAGCAGTACTGTCATATGCAAAGTCTATAATTATGATACACATTCGACTGGAACAAACAACTGCACCTGATGTCAGAAAAGAACAAATCAGGCCGAGCACGTGTGAATACATTTCACGGATGCGTGTTATGTTCTCCATTTAATTTGTTTTGAAACGGTGCACATGTGCCCTTTGCTCGCTCTGTTCATGTTAGCTTTGCTCATTAATTGCCATATTCATGACTAAACAAAACGCATTTGTATAGCACATTGTATTTTTGAACTCTGTGGGTGTCCTGGAGGTTGCCCTAACTTTTTTCAGAATTGTACGGGTGAACTCCGCTGTCCTGATATGAGAAATTGGAAGCAGCCCTAATGTATAGCATGCTTCTGTCTGCTGAAATTATGCGATAGAATGAACTGCATATTGACAGGGGCCGTATCGAGTCCAACTGAGTCTCTCTCACGTGCACCTGTGCAGGTGTGCGGTTTCAAACAGATGCGCGGAAAGTAGATATTGTGATAACGAAGATTATTATGCTTTTGGAGGCACATGTACCGTGATCATTTCACAACCTACGAGGAGTTTTCGTTGCGGATGATGGGCGTACTTGTTACGTCATGAGTCGACTTGACAAAAAAATCTTGTAAACCCGCAGACGTATTTTTTGCCGTCGGCTGGTATTGCGGCTCCTGTGCCAGGCTCCAGCGGTTGCCGCATACCCGGTCTCTTTTACTATCGCGTTTGGCTGCCATCGTTTTTAATTTTAAACAAGCCTTGTTTGTCATCTCATCAGACATGAAAGTTACCTGAGCGGTGAGTTTGGGTGTACTTCGTTCTGAAGCGAGTTAGGCCACCTCAATTACGGTGAACATGCGTCTGTCACATGTTGATAATGTCGTTAAGTTATGGCTAGGTGACAACGTCCTTTTGGTGAAGGTGCCAAAGGTCGTCCGGTCACATGGCCCCATCCGGGGGTTCATCACACCCAACGAACCACAGCTGTTCAGCCTTGCAGCCACAGAAGCATGCACAAATTGCACTGCCGGGCACGCCAAACCGTGACGCATTTGTCCCCTCGCTGCAGGGATGGCGGATAGCGCAGCTGATGGCTCCGCCGATTGTGCCAACGCCAGCCGCAGCATCCTCGCCCAGCCCCCTACAACCTACAGCCAGCTGGCAGCTAGCCTGGCAGGCCCGTAGTACCGACGCCTGCATCGGCATTGTCGCGGTGACGCGCGTTGCCGTCCATCCATCGTCCGCGGCTGTGGCGGCAGCGCCGGCACAGTCGTGTAGCTAAGGCGCCATACGGTTGCCACCCGCGCGGTTGCCATCCCGGGCACGGTCAATCAACTGGTTTTCATCCGGGGCACGGCAACGCCACACACATGGAGGTGGGGGCGTTGGGTTCTGAGATGCGGTTGTGACCTCATCGACGTCAGACGCGCACGTTACGTGATTACGTGATTTGTTGGTTCCCAAAGGGTTGTTCAGTTTGCTCAACGTGCGGTGACCGCGACTTGATGCCCTCTGGGCAGTCTCTGAGAGCCTCAGGGCGTTGCTGACGTGGTTGCTGACGTGAATGGGAACGACCAACTGACCAACTGTCGAAGCAACCGCCGTGCTGACGACGGTGCTCGGTTGTCTGCCTGGTTGACCGGTCCAATGACCACATCCACACGAGTTTCATTTCTAATCCACACGGGGCACCGCCATGAATCTGCTAGCAACCAGCGGCAACTGAAGATCTGTGACATACACCGGTGATCCCTTTGGGGTCCGCTGTAACGTTCATTCATTCATTCATGTGCGTGTTTGTGTATTTGTGTTTGTCTCCTCTGTCCAATCGCTGTGCTTGCTTCGCCCTACACCTACACCCCGCGACGGCTCCGCATGGATCATCTTCTGACCGCCTCCGGGGGGACTCGGCGCGGCCATCTGCCATGGAATTACCTGCCGGCTTTTCCCACCACCACCACCGCCTGGATTGATTGCGACGGCGGGCCATTCCCACTATGGCAGAACTATGAGTACATTGGTGAGTGCGGGGCAGCGACGGAAGTGGTGGATGCCGTGGGCCGTAGGCCGTGCGCAAGCAGCAGCAGTGGCAGCAGCAGCAGCAGTGGTAGCAGCAGCAGCAGCGGCAGCAGCGGCAGCAGCGGCAGCAGCGGCAGCAGCGGCAGCAGCGGCAGCAGCGGCAGCAGCGGCAGCAGCGGCAGCAGCGGCAGCAGCGGCAGCAGCGGCAGCAGCGGCAGCAGCGGCAGCAGCGGCAGCAGCAGCAGCAGCGGCAGCAGCGGCAGCAGCGGCAGCAGCGGCAGCAGCGGCAGCAGCGGCGGCGGCAGCGGCAGCAGCGGCAGCAGCGGCGGCGGCAGCGGCAGCAGCAGCAGCGCCAGCGGCGGCAGCAGCAGAAGCGGCGGCGGCAGCGGCAGAAGCGGCAGCAGCGGCGGCAGCAACAGAAGCGGCGGCGGCAGCGGCAGCAGCGGCAGCAGCAGCAGCGCCAGCGGCGGCAGCAGCGGCGGCAGCGGCGGCAGCGGCCGCAGTATTGTCGCGGCCGGGGCAGTGGCAGGAGCCGAATGACCTAGTGGGGAGAGAGTACTGGTGGTTGTGGTTGTGGTTGTGGTTGTGGTTGTGGCGATAGGGTAGTTGGTCGGAGGGGTGCGAATTGGTATCCCCGCAATGGTGCCATGTGCGACATTGTGAGATCCAGCGGTTGCCGTACTGACCTCGTCTTGACTAAGGCTGGTCTCGCCGCCCTCGCCGCCGTCGCCGCCAGCGGCAGCGGCAGCAGCAGCGGCAGCGGCAGCGGTGTCGGTGTCGGTGTCGGTCCGGGCCACGCCGACCGGGCAAGACGCAGCCAGCGCCGCCGCCACCCGGACCGTTTTTGCGGCTTTGCGGGTCGACCACATGCCGCAGTCGGCACAGATACCCCCCTCCGCCCAACATCCTAGGCTGGAACCCCCGCTCCGAAGCCATCCATGTTTTGGTGTGCTGAGCTGGATTTCGACGAACCCTGATCGCAGGTGACCTGGGCAGCGGCAGCTACGGATTTGTGTGGAAGTGCCTTCAGCGCAGCACGGGTCGCGTAGTGGCGGTCAAGGGCTTCAAGCTCGCGCACATGGATAAGAAGGTGAGCGCGCGCGCCGCCCGTGGAGAGTCAAGAGTCAAGCATGTACGGCATGTACGGCATGCAGTACGTCGATGTACGACCCGTCTTGCATCTCGGTCATCCCATCCGGGGTTACGGTTGAAGGCCATCGGGACGCGTCGGCGATGATTTTCTTTTGACTTTTGGAAGGCTGGGAGCTCCCAGCCACTTCGTCGTTTGCACAGCGCGCACAGCGGGGGTGGGATTCTGCCGTCCGCGCTTGGCGGCTGAGGTGGGAGCTTTCGCCGTCCGGAACCCTATCGGGCATTGCCCGCCCAAGCTCACGTACCGATACGCGGGGGCCCCCTCTTACGTCTGCGCTGTGTGCCTTGGCTTGCCTTGGAAGTCCTTCGAAACATCCTGTCCCTCCCTCAAACCGCACTTCGCGCGGTTCGCTCGCCTCACTGCCCTGCACCCCACGGCCGGAGCCCTTCCAGAGAGCTGTGTGCTGTGGATCCCTAGAGGGCCAACCCTTCGTGTGTGGGGGTCATGGGGCTGAGTGGCCTCGATGCCACGTGGCCTATGCGGCGACTTGTCGGTCTCACAGCCTGTTGGCCTCACAGGGAGGGGCTGTTGACCTTGTGAGGGGGGAGCTGGGGGAAGCTGGGGGGGGAGCTGGCAACAGCGTGTTGACACGCGGGTGCTTGGGCAACGGCCCGGGCCCCCTCGGCCCCTCCCGCCATCCCCACCCCTCCGGGCTGGTTTCTGGGTATGGTTTCCTTCATCTTAAAGCCGCCTCCCCCTACCCCTTCACGACGCGGACGCGGACGTGTCCGCGGACGCGCGCCGCAGTTCTTGGACCAGGCGATCCGGGAGGTGCGCATGCTGCGGGCGTCCTGCGAACACCCAAACGTGGTGCAGCTGCTGGAGGCGTTCAGGTGCGCTGGCACGGCGGGGCGGGGCGGGGGCGCGGGGCGGGGCGGGGCGGGGCGGGGCGGGGCGGGGCGGGGGTCGGGTATTAGCTTGCCAAGACCAGACCCTGTCCAATGCACTCCGCGTGCGAGATGCATCAGCGCAGGAGCGGCGGTCCTGGGGAAGCGGATGTGGGTCGACGGCAAAGGGCCCGACGGGGCGGTCGTGCGCTGTAGTGGCACCAACAGCGACAGTGCCAGACCACGGTCGCGAGCCGACGTCGCGATCCGGCCACACACACACACACACACACACAGGCCACGCGGGCACACAGGGGGATGCGGGCCTCGGCGCATACCGGCGCGCCGCACCGGTGTACGGGGAGGGCAGCGATCCAGGGGGAGGGCAGGGGAGGGCAGCGATCCAGGGGGGATGCCGACACGCGCTCCATCCGGTTGCGGCTGCGATCCTAACCCCCACGATCCCCCCTCGTCCCCCTGGGCCCCCACACACACAGGAGCAGCAGCGGTCGCGTGTACATGGTCTTTGAGTACGTGGATCGTTGCCTGTCGGCGGAGCTGCACAAGCGCTTCACCTGCGGGCTGCCGGCGGCGCAGACGCGGCTGGTGCTGTGGCAGCTGCTGTGCGCGGTGGCGCATCTGCACTCCAAGAAGGTGCGGGGCGGGGGCGGGGCGTGCGCCTTTCTTTCACGTGGGTCGGAAGCCACGGGGCGGGGCGGGGCGGGGCGGGGCGTGGGGGGAGCGGGGGCTGAGAGCTGACGGGGAGGAGGGACCGGGGGTGGCGTCATTCCGCTGAGCGGCGGCTGTCACAGTCCCACGGGTCAGAATCTGCTCCGCCACAGGCCATAAGATCCACAGCTCCGCACATACCCTAAATTCAGGATCCACGGGTCGTAAGATCAGGATCCACACATACCCCAACATCAGGGTTTCTTTTCTAGACATACCCTGACTTCAGCATCCACGGCGCAGCTGTCGTTTGCCTGCTGCCACCCTCCCCGCAGATCATCCACAGGGACATCAAACCAGGCAATCTGCTGCTCACTTCAGACGGGGTGCTCAAGTTGTGCGATTTTGGTTTCGCCAGGACGACACGTGGAGAGCCGTACCAGGTACCGTAACGTTGTGGTACGGCAGGGGCGCACACGGCTCATGTCGTAGTGCATTTTGCCGTATCCGTATGGAGAAAGACGCCGTAGGGAGTGCGGCTAGGTCCGTGCGTTACGCCCCGTCGTCGTCGTCTGTGGGCCTATGGCCGGCGCACCTGGCTCAGGGGACATGCCCCTAGTTGCCAGGTACCAGACGACCCCGGTTCGAACCCCAGAACCCGCTTTTGTTTCGATCCGCGCCGCCGATGCCGCGCTGCCGTCCCAGCGGCAGGCCCCTTGGCGGTGCGGTGCGGTGCTTCACGGCTGACCTCCTCGGCACTGCCGGTCTTTTGTGGCGTTGGGGGGGTGGCGAGTCCCGACCTCGCATGCCCTGCTGCCCGCCCCGCCCCGCCCCGCCCCCTCCCTCCCTGCCTTCCTCGCCCGCAGCCCGACCGCTTCTCGTCCTACGTCGTGACCCGCTGGTACCGCTCTCCGGGTGTGTGTGTGTGGGTGGGTGGGTGGGTGGGTGGGTGGGTGGGTGGGTGGGTGGGTGGAGGTGAGGGTTTGGAGGAGGAGGTGCGGCCTGACCCGCCCTGCAATCGTGCGGCCGGAGCACTGCGGCCGCCCCCGCATCCCCCGTGGGAGCGTGGAAGGGCCCGTCCCCCCGGGGGGGCCTCTGCGCGGCGCCACTCGCGCGGCGGACGTGCGGACGTGCGGGTGCTGCTCTGTACCGCCCTGGTGCCCCCTGCCGCCCGTTTCCCCCAACCCAGCGTTTGAATCCGGCCTGTTGGGTGTGGGGCCCCCCCCGCCTCCGGCCCGCCTCACACACACACACCCCGCCCCGTCCCGCCCCGCGTCCGGCCCGCCTCACCCCCCCCCCGCCCCGCCACCGCCCCGCCACCGCTCTTTGACCCGCTCCTGCCACCCGCTCCTGCCCCCCTCTGCAGAGATGCTGGTCTCCGATTTGTACAGCGCGGCCTCTGATGTGGGTCGAGGGGGCTCGGGGTCGGGGTCGGGATCGGAGTGCAGTACTGTAACCACGCCACCTCACACACGCTTAGGTTGATATCACCTGAGAGCTCCCTCACGGAGGGGTGGGTGGGGTCGGATCCCGAACACCACACACACACACACACACACACACACACACGCTGTGGTGTGAGTCTGTGTGGCCAAGGCAGCCGACCCGCACCAGCTGGTAGCCTTCCGCGACGCCGCGACAACACCGAACAGCGCGCCAAATCGACAGCGTTCTTCCGAAACCGCAGCCTTTTGATAGTTATATGGGTCGGGCATTGGGCATATTATATACGTATACGGGCAAACTATCGGGCGCCGATCGGCCCCTCGCATGTCACGCACTCCTGTTCTGCCTGCCTAAATAACACACACGCTCGACGTCAGGGACGTATCCCCTGAAGTCACCTTGCGGCGGAAGGGGGGGGAGCTGCGGGGCTCGACGGCCACAGCTCCGCCGAACGACTCGGCGGTGCTCCTCCGCCCTCCCTCCCCGGCAGCCATGGCAGCAGCCCAGCCCAGCCCAGCGCAGTATGCATGAATGGAATGAATGTCAGCCAAAAGTGCTGCACCCGCTCCCCCTCCCGCCCTCTGGGCTGTTTTCTTTTTAACCCCCTCCCGCCCCCGCGGCCGCCCGCCCCCCCGCCCCCCGGCAGGTCTGGTCCCTGGGCTGCACCCTCGCGGAGATTGCCACGGGACGGCCGCTCTTCCCAGGTGGGGTGTGGGGCCGGTGGACGTGCCGTGTGATGTTATTGTCGTTGTTTCCGTGAGGGGTCCCTTCCTGTTATGTTGCATATTTTGTGTTTAGATAAGAGACCCGCCCGACCCAAAGCAAGCACCAATATACTTACCATATTAACCTGCGAATTGGATAAAAAACATGAAAACAGCAACAAGGCAGCCGCGCCGCCACCGACAAAAGTTGCAGAACAAAACAAGACCCGGGTGTGTTTCAACCCAACATGAGCCCTGCCCACTCCCCACGACCCTCGGGGCTGCAGGCACCTCCTCCCTGGACCAGCTGTGGCGCATCATGCGCTGCCTGGGCTCGCTGCCGCCCAGCCAGGCGGAGCGGTTCGCGGCGGCGGCGACCGCGGCGGGGCTGCCGGAGCCGCCGCCGCCGCCGCCGCGCGGCAAGTCGCTGTGGCAGCGGCTGCCGGAGCTGGACGCGTCGTTGTTGGAGGTGGTGCAGGTGGGGCGGCGGGGCGGGGGCGGGGCGGGGCGGGGCAGGGGGCAGCATCGTCCACCAATTTCCTATGATATAATATATACCTATGATATGTATATGATATATATATGATATATATATCATATATATATATATATTATGTGTGTATATGTCCACCAATTTCCTAACCTCCTCCCTCGTCCCCGTCCGTCCTGGCTCCGTGATGGACGCGGCCGCCGCCCCCTGCCCGCAGGCGTGTCTGCGCCTGGACCCCGCGCAGCGCCCCACGGCCGCCCAGCTGCTGCAGATGCCGTACTTTTGGGAGGTTCCCAAGCTCATCGGCGGCACGGCCCTGGAGCGGGTGTACAGCGAGCACGGCGCCGCGGCGGGCCCGGGGGCCCGTACGACATCGGGCCGGTTCGGGCACACGACGGCGGCGGCGGCGGCGCCCGCCTCCGTCATGATGGCCTCGGGTGCTGCGCCGCCGCCGGCGGGCTCGGCAGCAGCAGCAGCATCTGCTTCGCGCGCGTTCGCGGTCAAGGTTGTCAGCTCCGAGGAATTGGTGGCGCCGGCCGAGACGCCCCCCGTCAGCATGGGCCTCCTTGACGGCGGCGACGTCCGCAGCTCCAAACGCCCGCAGTCTGTCCTGCTGTCCTCCGTGGCGGCGTCCTTGCTGGGGGAGCCGCCGCCGCCGCCTGGCAGCGGCAGCGTGCAATTGGTGCCGCTATTGGTGCCCGCGCCGCCGGCGATGCCCGCGGTAAAGAGCCTGGACATAATCCCGGCGGTTCACTTGGCAGCGGTGGCCCCGGCGGCGGCGGCGGCAACGCCGCCGCCGCCGTTGCCGTTGCCGTTGCCGCTGCCGCCGTCGCGCAGCAGCGGCATCCCGCGAGGGACTTCCTCGGCGGCGGAGGAGTCACCCCGGCCGTCATCCGGCGCCAGTGGCGGCGGCGGCGGCGGCGGCGTGCCGGGCCAGCAGCCGCCAGCCTCATCGTCGCCGTCGCCGCAGCCCCCCGCGGGCTCCCGAGGGCGCAGCGGCACCAGCCCCCGCAGTCTGCCGCCGATCACGCAAACAACGAGCCGCCGCCGGCTGGTCTCAATGACGGCCATGCCGGCGGCGGCGTCGGCGTCGGCGGCGTCGGCGGTGGCGGCGGGTGTTGGCACAGGTCGGGCTACCGCGACGTCAGGCGCTGGCGTGCAGGAGGCCATGCCGTCTCGAGGCGGTGGCGGCGCCGCCGTCTCCGCGGCGGCGGCGGCGGCCATCGTAAGCGACGACGGAGTGGCGGCGCTCGATCGCCGGCAAGCCGGGCATCGTGAGGGCGTTACGCAACAGCGGGTGGCGCGGCAGGTCACGGGCAAGCGCCTTGCGGCGGATCAGGAGGGAGTATCGGTTTCGGAGCCCGGGATCGTCATGGCCGGCTCGGGACCCCAAGCGGCGGCGGCGGCGGCGGCGGCGTTGCCCGCCGTCGCGGCTGGCAGGGTGGGCGGGTTCGGTCGGGTGGCATCGAAGCTCAGCATCGTGAGTCCACCTCAGTCGAAGCTCGGCGTCGAAGCTATCGGCGCGAGTGACGAGCTGCTCCTGACAACGGGCGGCGCGGGCAGCGACGCGGGGGCGGCGGCGGGACAGGCGCGCGGGGGCATGGCCCTGCTGCCGGACGGCGGCGACGACGACCCGTTGTCCGACGGCGACGGGCACATCTCGGAGGACGATGAACTTATGAAGTACTTTGCTGCCAAGTCAGGTGGCAGCGGTGTGGCCGCCGCCGGCGGCGGCGGCGCCGGCGGCGGCGCCAGCCGGAGGGCGGTGACGGTGCCGAGCACCCTGGCCGCCGCCGCGCCGCCCGCCAGCGCCGCCGCCAGCGGCGACGGCGTGACCGCCGCTTCCAGCGGCGGCGCCGCGTCGTCGGCGTCCTTCCGGCGGCTGCCGGTCGAAGGAATGCACGCCGGCGTGCACGGCGCACACCATGGCTTGTACGGCACTAACCGCCAGACCAGCGGCAGCGGCGTCGGCGCCGTCGCGGGGTCCATCGGCGGGGCCACGAATCGCAGAATGGCGGCGATGGTGTTGCGGACGGTCGATCTCGCCGGTGGCTGCGACGGCAGCGGCGGCGGCGCCGCCGCCGCGGCGGCGGCGGCGGCGACCGGCGGCGACGGCGACAGCCCGCGCGCGTTCCCCGTGAAGCTGCCGAAACGAGCCACTGTGGGAAGTTACTATCCAGTGCAGCCGGCGGGGAAGGAGCCGGCACCGCAGGAAGCGACGGCGGCGGCGGCAACAGCGGCGTCGGCGGCGGTGGCGGCAGGGCCGCCGCCAGGGACGCGCCCCCGGACCGCCGGCGTCGGCGCCACCGCCGCGAGTATCCAGGCGCACGTGACCCCACGTGGCGGCCTGCCAGTGCTCCATCACGGCGTTCACGGGATGTCTACGGCGACTGACTTGGGCCTTGCGTCAAACACGCCGTACGCTTCTGCGACCTACGGCCGTACATCCATGCCAGTCGGCGGGTACAGCCCCGCCGCTGGGCCGTTCCATAAATGCTCTGCGCAGACTGGCGGCGCCAGCCGCCGTCGTGCCCTGTCGCGGCAGGGCTCGGTGGTGTTCAACCAGCTGATGTACGACGCGCTGCCGGAGATCGGCACACCCGGCGGCGCGCCGGAGGTGCCCGCCGGCACGCCCCCGCGGCGGCGCGTCGTCATGAGCGGCTTCACGCCGTGCCGTACTGCCGCGGCGCGCGCGGCGGCGGAGGGCATTCCGCCCGCCGCCGCCATGGCGGCGGTCATGGGCGAGGCGATGCAGTCCACCACCGACATCTCAGTGCCGTACAGCCCCATCCACGTGGGCCGTTGCGGGGATCTGACGTCACCGGACGGCGGCGAACCCGCCTCGCACTGCGACACCGCCGGCGCCGCGGCCGCCACCTCCGCCGCCATGGCGATGCGGCGGCCCAACCGCCGCCAGGCGTTCCCGGCGGCGGAGCACGCCGCCGCCTCCGCCAGCCCCGGCGGCCCGTCGTACATGAACGGCGGCGGCGGCGCCGCCTCCGCCGCCGGCTATCCTACCGTCGCCAGCGGCGACGTGGGGCTGGTGCTGGGGTCTAGCGCGCCGACTTTCTACAACCGAATGCATAGGGCACAAGAGTCCGCCGCCGCCGCCGCGATCTCCTCGGGCGCGCCGGCGCATCCCGTCGCGATCCTCGGCGGCGCCGGCGGCCGCATTCCGCTTGCGCTGGGCTCCGTCGGCGGCGGCGCCGCCGGCAGCAGCCCCGGCGCCGCCAGCGTCAGCGTCGCCACCGCGACGCCGCCGTCGGGCGGCCGGGCCTTCCCGCCAAATCCCGTGAACGGTACGGCGCGCAGCCGGCTGGCAAGTGGCAACATCGCGCGGGACGGGTTGGTCCCCAGCGGCAACATGCCGTTTCCTGAGGGTACGGCATCCACGGATCTGGACGCGTTGGGGACCTGGCCCGGCGGCGCGTCCAGCCCGGCTCACGCCGCCGCGGCAGCGGCGGCGGCGGGCGGCGGATCCGCGGTGCTCACATCGCACCAATTACCTCTGCCGCCGCCAAACCAGCAGCAGCCGCAACAGCAGCTGGCGATGCCGCAGGGCGGCGGCGGCGGCGTCCACGGCCCGCAGCCGCTGCTCCGTGGCCGATTGGGTCGCTGGGCCTCCGGTCTGATCGACTCCCTGCCCGAGGACCGCGAGGTGCTGCATGCAGCGTACGGCGACTGGCAGGGGAGCTACGGGGACGTCGTCACGGAAGGCGAGGGCGTCAGCGACGAAGCCATCCAGATGCTGGCGCCGGGCGCCAGCGCCGAGTGGGCGCAGAGCCGTGACGGCGGCGGCGGCGGCGGCGGCGGCGTCAGGCTTCCCGGCAGCGCGGCCTCGGGTGCGTCGCCGCCGCCGGTCATATCCCCTAGAGGCCCCAGCCTGCCGAGCAACAGTGCGCGCGTGCCGCGAAGTGGCAGCGGCGTGGACCCACGGGTCAGTGGCGCCGCCGGGGCGGCGGCGCCGCCGTCGCCGTACGTCAAAGGCGGGTCCGCGTCCTTCCCGCGCCCCACCTCCCCGTCCGTGCCTCAGCAGCTGGGTGGATCCCCTAGAGGGGCCTCGGGAAGATCCCGCCGGAACTTGCAGATGGCGGCGGCGGCGGCGGCGGCGGCAAGTTCGGGGACGGCGTCGCCGCCGCGGCTGCCCGGCGTCGTCGATGCCGCTGCCGGCGCGGCCAGCCCAGGCCTCCCGGAGGACACAGCATCCAGTCTGGACCCCTACAGGGGTGGGGCGCAGCCCGCAGCCACGCCGCCGGCGCCGTCGCGGATACGACAATTGGAGGCGGCGGCGGCGGAGGCCGCCGCCGCCGCCGCCGCCGCGCGGGCATCCGCCGCCGGCAGCGACCGACCCGCCAGCACCGGCGGCAGCGAGGGGGGCAGGGAGCGGCGCTCGGGCGGCGGCAGCAGCGGCGGCGGCAAGTGGCCCAAGGCCAAGGCGCTGCTGGGGGGCCGGTTCCTCTCGTCCCTCGTCCGCAAATTCAAGGAGACGACCTCGGACAAGTAGACGTCGGGGGGCGGTGGCGGTGGCGGGGACGGGGGCGGTGGAGGGGCCGTGGGCTCGGAGCCGGAGGCGGGCCCCGACGCGGCGCTGGTGGCGTGTGGTTTGGCGGGTGGGGCGTGGCTGAGCAGATGCGTGGTAGAGGGGGACTGAGCCGAAGTGGTCTGCGAGGCACCGGTCTGCTGCTGTGTGTGTGGGGGGGGCTGTGTGTGTGCGCGCGCGTGTGTAAATTGTTCCGTATCTGAACGTGTGTTATCAAAGAGAAAAGCTGAGCGTGTGTGTGCATGGCGGAGCACTGCGCGGGGAGGCGACGCGCATGGTGTGCGCAAGCCGCGTGGCGACGGCTATAGGGGAATGCGCGCCTGCGCGTGAGCATGGGCGGGGACCCATGGGGCGCCCTGTCGAAGGGTGGGGACCCATGGGGCGCCCTGTCGATGGGCGGGGACCCATGGGGCGCCCTGTCGATGGGCGGGGACCCATGGGGCGCCCTGTCGATGGGTGGGGACCCATGGGGCGCCCTGTCGAAGGGCGGGGACCCATGGGGCGCCCTGTCGACGGGTGGGGACCCATGGGGCGCCCTGTCGACGGGTGGGGACCCATGGGGCGCCCTGTCGATGGGTGGGGACCCATGGGGCGCCCTGTCGACGGGTGGGGACCCATGGGGCGCCCTGTCGATGGGCGGGGACCCATAGGGCGATGGGTAACCTCCTGTCCACATAGCAACGCCGGGAGAAACGTCGAAGGTTGTGTTTCGCGGGTCCCAGGCGGATCATCAGAAGAGTTCCAAATTAGAAAGTGCATATTTGTTGGAGTGAGCGAGAACGGCGCGGGGGCCGCTGCCTCTGGCTGTCCGCCCGGAGTGGCGCCTGAAGGCAGCGCGGGGCGTCGGTTGTTTGCGAGACGGGGGGCGGAGGTCCGTTCGGTGGCCTTTGTTTGCGGTTTCGCTGTCTCTGGTTGATGACGGGAAGGGGGACAGACCCAGGGGTCATCTGGAGGCAGCGCCCGGCGGGCGCTTCTGGCAGGCGCGCGCGCCGGACAGTAAGCCGAAGCGCTTCGTCCGTTGGGGGGAATGCAGAAAACAAGCACAGAGTGAACCCGGGTTGAGGTGTGCACTGTGGCGTGGTGCGGAGTTGTTGCAACGGGGGAATTGTCATTGCTGCGGCGGTTGTGGCAGTTGAAAGTTGACAGTTGCCTGTTGACAGTTGGCAGTTGACAGTTGCGCGTTTGCGGGTGAGGAGCTGAGGACCA
Organism: Eudorina sp. 2006-703-Eu-15; assembly: GCA_003117195.1. Lineage (NCBI taxonomy): Eukaryota > Viridiplantae > Chlorophyta > Chlorophyceae > Chlamydomonadales > Volvocaceae > Eudorina > Eudorina sp. 2006-703-Eu-15. The sequence continues at coordinate 248,426 of BDSI01000149.1, read as the reverse complement.
GGCGCGTTGGTGAGGACGCGGCGCCGCGCCGCGCGGCGCGGCGCGGTCGGTGTGAGGGATGGAGGCAGCGCAGGGGCAGGCCTGGCGCGGGGCCGCTCTCCGCACGACCACCCCCCAGCGAGCTCTGTGTGTGTGGGGTTGGGGGCCGGGGGGCATTGGGGAGTGGAAGGTGGGCGCGAATCCTTGCCTGGGTGGAGCGTTTGGGGCTAGGGCTTGTGATCTGGGTTGCGGTTGGCGGTTGGCGGTTGCGATTGACACGTGTGGGTAGGGCGGGGCGGGGCGAGAAGGTGCGTGCGTGTTCATTACGAGGAACAGTACCATGGGGGCGCACCCATGGAACACAAAACGCGGGGCTCGCGTTCTCTTTTGCACAGAACGCGCCGAAGCAACAGCGTTCTTCCTTCACCGTAGACTTTCAATTATTTTCCGGATGGAGTACCTAGCGTACATGTTTGACCTTTGACGCATACGGGCCAATATGTTGGGCACCATCATGCCCACCGCATGACATGCATGATGCGCACTCCTGCCTTGCCTGCCGATCAAGACACGGGGGACACGGGGGACACACGTGGCACCGGCGGCAGCGGTTTGGGGCGGGTCTCTCGCCGCTCTCACGGCTGTGCGGCGGATGCGGCGGACGCATCAGCATCGGTGCCATCGCACGCCAGGCTGCGTGAGATGACGCCGCCGAGCCATTCGGCCCCACCCACTCCCCGGCCGGGGCCCGAGATGACCGCACGGACTATCGGCACGCCTCGACATTTGGGGGAAGGAGTTCGGGGTACCTTATGAGGGGGACACCAGCTGGCCTCCTTTCGTGATTTTTGTATTTTGTTGCCGTCCGTCCGATATTCGCGTCCCGGCGCGCTGCACGCGGCGCTGGTGTCGAGCGGGGCCGCGGGCCGGGCTGGCTCTGGCTTGGCCCGCATTCCCTTCGTTAAGAGGTGGGTGGGGGACTGGGCAGCGCCGGCGCGGCAGCCTGGTGCTGCGAGGCTGGCCAATCGACGCGGCGCCTTCCCCGGGCTGCGGCGCGCGGGCTGACCAGCACGCCACGTGTCTATGTTGGCACTTAGGGGGGATGGGCACTCGGTACCTTCCGCACGCGCTGATGCAGCCCGGTGGCGCTAAAGAGGCACCCTGGGCGCCGCGGCGCAGCCACTGGGTGGGGATCCTCCGCAGGGCGGCGATTTTCTGGCTCGTAACGAGCCTCGGGAGCAGGGGGACGGGGCTGGAGTGGGTTGGGGTTGGGGTTGGGGTTGGGGTTGGGGTTGGGGGCCAGCTACGTTTTGCCGTGCGGCGCTGGGATGTTGCCGTTCGGTGCGTTTCGCGGCAGAGGGCTCGCGCGAGGGAGAGGGACAGAGAGGGATGGGAAGTAGGGATGGGAGGGAGGGAGGGAGGGAGCAGTCAGTCGCCTAAGCTCGGGGAACGTGGAGGTGGAGGTCCGGAGGGGGAAAGGAGGCGCCTTTTGTGGGGTTGGCGTGGGGCCTTAGGGCCTTGGCGCCTTGTTGGGAGGAGCGGATGATGTCTTCTGGGTCCTACAGGGTGGGGTGCGAACTTGCTGGCAGCAGAAACTGCCGCCATCGGGGCGCGACGTTCCGGTAACGATGAGGCCCGCAGCCCCGCAGTGCCCCCGGGCAACTCTGCGTTGAGCTCAAGCCCGCGGGGTGGGTGCAGATTGGGGCCGGCGGGCTCGTCTGCTGTACGAATGAGTGCCGTACCGGTGCTGCCATTGAGGGGTGCTAGCATGCCGGTCTCGAAACACCATATTCTCTCCCCGCGCGTGCGATTGTATTGTGTGTGTACATATTGTGTGTGTGCATCAAGCCATCAACGGATGGGCAGCTTTCCACCCCGTGCGCGCGTTCTCCTTTCGGGGGAGAAGAAAGAACACTCCTGTCCGTCCGTCCGTCCGTCCATCCAAGCACGTGCGCCTGACGCCAGCAGCGTACGAAATGGATGTCGTACGGAGTCTGGGGGCGGGCATATGTGTCGGGGCTATAGGGTGTGTGCGGTGCGGCGCGATGTGGTGCGCGATGGGATGTCCGCTGTGGGGCAGCCCAGGGCTCGACTCCATCCAGTTTGGCGCCGGGGCCCGTGCCCCGGTAGGTGCCCGCGGCCCCCTGGGTTCACCCTTTACCCCCTCGGGTGTGGTTTTGGGCCGCGTGTGGGGACGTAAGGCGGCCGCCCGGGCTGCGCCGCCTCGCCTCCCCGGATGACGACGACGACGACGCGCGGCGCCGCCGGCGCGCCTTCTTGGGAGCTTGGGTGCGCCCTCGTGCGTGCCTCGAGGTGTCGAGGAGCACACGGGCCTACCGCCGGTCCAGATTGATGAGGCCCCGTCCCGTGCCGTCCCATGCCGTTTCTCTCTCCCTTCCCTGGGTATCCTTGGGGAACCCACAAACCGAATATGCTTCCTTGCGGAGGTGCGCCTCGCCGTATGTTTCAATACCGGACGGTTAATTTGTTGGTTGGGTTCTGGTTAAAAATCAGTTGGGCGCGAGGAGGCCGCATGTGCCGCAGGATCCGCGATCCGTGAGCTCTCACACTGCGGCCACTGGGCAGTGGCACACAAGATCAGAAGACTTGCGACGAGGGTTCAAGGCAGGCCGTCGGGCGTTGGAGGTGTAGTGTCAGTCGGCAGGCAGGCAGGCACTGCTGGTGGCATCCATTTCCTTCTTGCCAGTTTCGATCAATGCACAATCACAAACGGGATCGGCGACACCTCTAGAAGTAGACACCAGTCTCAGCAGAGTTCGCGAATCCCCTGCCCCCCGGGTGTCCCCCCGAGCGACTCCCCTCAGCAGCACCACCTACATACTACGACCCGCGGCTGTTTCACTGACTGTCAGTCTGTCCCTGTCTGTGTGTCAGTCTGTCTGTCTTTCTGACACATGGTGAGTGAGTTGATGACGACAGGTAAGACACATGGTAAGTGGGTTGATGACGTACCCGCACGTACCCGTTCACCTCCTTCAGCCGACCACTCCCGCCCCGGGCTCTCCCCGCCTCAACCAACAACAAGGAAGACCTGGAAACTCGCCCGGCACAAAAACACGCCCTCTCTTCACTTATCACACCCTCTTGTCTCTGCGGCTCAGTCCTCCCTAAGCACACACCCTCTGAACAACACACACCCTCTCGCTGACATACGACATACACGACGTCAAGTACGGCAGCCACTTGCAATCATCAGCTGCCTCCAGCGCAAAAATGTTTCAAATAAATTTCCGTTCACAGTGCTGGTTCTCAGACCCCGATCCAACGCGTCGTCACTCGCGCCTCCGTACGTCACTCGGGCAAACGCGCAGGCTCCCCAGCGCATACATGCACCTCGACTTCTCACCACGGCCACAACTTCTTGCCAGACTCGACAGGCTTGTCCTGCACCAGTTGAGGGTTAGGGGACGGGTATAGCATCAATCCGTGGGGCGCAGAGGGGGCCGTCTCTCTTGGTTGACAGGCAACGGGGCGGCCCAGCCTGATGCTCGACTTCCAAGCGAGTGCGCGAGGGCGGGTGCGGGAGGTGAGGGCATTGACACGTGGACGCTTCTCCACCTACCAGGCCATCCCATTGGGGTGGCACAGTGTGGTGTCCTGTGATAGGGAGTCCCGGGAAACCGCACGGCCCCCTTGTGCATCGTCGATCCAGGGACTAGCCGGCCAGGACCCGCAGAGCTGCCAGACTTGATCCGGGACCTGGACTTCGGTACCGTGAGCTGCCCCTGTTCGTTCGTTCCAAGGGCGGGGCGGACACACCCCGACTGTCCGCGCCTCCCCTCGCCTCCCTCGGCTCAGCGTCCCGCACCGAACTCCCTCCGTCCCCCGGCCTCACCTCCGGCCGCATCTCGTAGCCCCGCTCCTGGTTGAGGCGCTGCAGGGTGGGCTCCGCGGCGGCCTGCGGGGCGGGGCGGGGCGGGCAGCGAGCGGTCTGAGGGATGTCGCGACGTCCCCACAGCACTGCGTCCAACATCGCCGCACCCCACAGCACCCCGCAGCACTGCGCCCGAACCACCTGCGTTCACCTACCTATGATTCATCAAAATTCACCACCCTGGGAGGCCATTAACACTACCCATCTCCCACAACCATGGTGGGCCGCGATCGGCCTGACCAAAACCGAGAAGAGCCAGAACCCTGCCTCCCTCGTCCACCTGATTACCCAGATGACCCTCCCACCGTAACCGCATCCCGTTCCCCACCCTCGGGCTTCGCTCTGCCGCACACACACAGCTCACAGTAGTATCGCGCCAAACGCCCGGATCCCGCGCCCTGAACCACCCCGCCACCCACCATCGGCGTGCGTCCAATATCGGGCGTGTACTCGCCCTGCATGGGCAGATCCGCTTGGTACCAGCCGAACACGCCCCGCTCTGTGGCGTCCCCGGGGTCGGGGCACACGGGCAGGTGCAGAGGGGAACGAACGATCCTGTCTCTCTCTCGCATGCCGCCTCACTCATCGTCCTATTCCGCAACCGGCCCTCCTCCCGCACCCGCCGTCCGAGGCCCGTTCATCTTACAAAAGAACATTCAGGCCATGTCGCCCGGTACCACCCCCGCAACGCCCCGAGCCCACCGCTGCCCACTGCCGGACTCTCAGTCTCCGCGACAACACGACGCGCGCGCCCTTCCCCCCTTCCCCCCTTAACCCCTTACGCAAAAATCGCAGGTACCCCCGGTCTAATCGTTCTGATTGACCCCCCGTGCACGCGCGCGCGCTCTCAGCTTAAGACCCGGGCACCCACCCAGATGGGCGACTTTGGGTGCCAGGCGCTCCGTGAGGACCCGGTAGGCCGCCTGCAGCGAGCGGCTGGGCTTGCCCTCCGGGAAATTGGTCGACGGCTTGAGGGTGCCGCCCGCCTCGCAGCAGGTGATGACGCCCTCCACGGGGCCGCTGGCCGAGGCGACCGCCGCCCTGAGCTGCTCCACGAAGGCCGGGTTGGGATCCACAGGGTTGACACCGTTGGACCTGGGGAGCGGGGGGAGGTTGGGTTGCCGACCCACGTGGATCACCAGATGGCGACGTTCCGTACCACAGACGTGGTGGCGATCCCAGATGACCGCGTATACACACATTACGCATGACTATGATTAAGTACGTTTCCGTGGACCTTGCGGGTCATCGATGACATTGCTATGGTCTGTTCTGTGGTCAGTATTGCTCAGTATGGGGAGGGCGGCAGGGCGCCCGAGGACCACCTTGGGTCGAGTAGGTGTAACGGGCCGTGTGTGGTCGAGGAGGTCGTGCACGGCCCTATTGGCCCCCGGTCGTGGGGCCGCCATCCCCACGAGGCGTGTTTCCGGTGGACCGGTGGAGATGCACGGGCATGCATGCACTTTTATGTGGTGGTCCGCTCTTACTTGTACATCACCGCCTTCAGGATCTTGCGCAAGTCCGCATTCCCCATGTCGATGGTCTGCAGGGCACGTGGGCGAGTGCCGGGGGAAAGGTTAACTCACAGTTTCAAGGTGGACCCTTAGTCCCGACCGGGCGACTTAACGGGCCCAGATAAAACCGGTTAGGCGGCCGGCTTACGAGGCGTTTGGGGTCCGGGTGGCGGGCATATGAGCATATGGTCCTTCTGCCGCAGACGGAGAGCAGGCGATGTGGGGACCCACGCACCATGCTGGCGCAACAGCGCCGTTGCCTGATCCATTGATGTTCCCTGGATCCCCACACCATAAGAGACATTGGCAGTGGGTAGGTCGATCGCACATCAGGACCGACCTCGTAAATGGGCACTGACACCGCGCCCTCCGGGTGGCCCGACTCATGCTGCTCCTTCAGCCTAACGTCGACCAATAGCCATTTTCCTGCAGGCAGTGCCGAATATGTCCTTGACAGGCAGCTCGGACCAGACTTGGTTTGCGCATGGCAAATCAAGGTGTTGCACCGACAGAGGGTGTGATGGGATCACACCCTCTGGATCAAGCCTCGGATTTGCAAGTTTCTTTGCCAAACAGGTTGGATAAAGCACTGCGACCCGAATGATGGAGGTGCGTGGCAGATACGTTTTGGTCGTCCTTTTTGAGATCTTCTTCGAGACGCAGAATCCCCCTCATCATGTAATACGAAAAGAGATACGGTATCCTCTTCAATGCAAGTCCAACGCATCGAAGATGCCGGAAGGGCAGATGGACGAAAGGGTTACTCACCGCTGTCGATGCGGGCCTTTGCCTCCTCTGGCGAGATCGTTTCAACCTTCGCATCCGTAAGAGACCTGAAGATTATGGGCCAGCGTGGCAGCTCGGCGCGAACCACCACTGCAGACCGAGCCGGTCGCCGAGCAGCCCGCGCGTGGCGAGTCGGCACATTGGTGGTGATCCGAGATGCAAGCATTTTTCCTATGTCAATGTAAGAAGTTCTGGAAAGTGATTATCGTGGTAAGACTTCACGTAGCTGAGTTTTTGTAATGTAAGACAGGTGCTAACTGATTAACGGACAGCGAACGGACCCATGCAGGAAGGCAGGGCGGGCCAGGGGAAATGAAGCCAAGCCGACAGACGGGCATGTATTGTCGTTTCGATTGTACTGTAAACATGTGCGTTGGTCGGTGATGATGGTCCAATGCCTTCACTTGGTCTCTGACACATGCCTTTGACGAGCGTCCTAGGGCTCGGGAGGTTATCGACTCTGTTCGCTTCTCTGCACGCTGAAGCATTATTTTGCACTGCGTCAACTCGGGCCTACTCGGCTGGCTGTGGAAATCAATGAACGAACGTTGCCACGTCCGTACACGCCCACCCGAACTGAACAACGCTTGCAAACAAGTGTATCCCCCAAAGCCCCAATACAAAGTCAGGTAAGGATATCGGTCCCTAGCAGAAGGCCAAGGCTAGGCACAGTCGGTGTTCTGTCGACCAGAGCCAAAGCGTACGACGTGTACAAACACACGGCAACTAATTTCCACACCCAGTAAGCGCGCGCCTCACGAAGTCAATCGCAACGCATCAGGCCTGCCGCACGTCCACCTGCTGTCCCCTCCGCAGATGGCACCCTGCAAAGTCGATCCCGCAGCCTCCCTTGGGCCTATGATGCGGTCAAACGCATGTAGCCGCCGCACCCCTGGGTTCGTGGGCAGCCCCTTGGGTATGTTCTGTCGACAACCCAACCCCAGCCCTCAACCTCAGCTCCCGGCCGCGCCACCCCTGCGCCTCCATCCCGTACCCCTGATGTCCCACACCCCCTCCAACCCAGTCAACGTCTCATCCTGAAAAGGACTGACGCTTTCCACGCACTGCACGCGGCGCATACCCCCGCGCCCCCCAACCACCCATGCACCTCACCCTCACCCCCTCCCTCGGATCACACTCTTAAACCCTTCCCTCGTGCGTTTGAACAGCCCTGTTGGTGTCGCCAGCTGCGCCCAGCTCCTAGCTGGCTGGCCGGGGCCACACCGGTGACCGGTCCTGAAGGGCAGCACCGGTCCTGAAGGGCAGCAGGCAGCTCCCAACCGGCTGGTTCGCGCTGGCTGTACGCTTTAAAACCTGCGGTTTCGTGCAAACGCACGGCGCACCGAGTGCGCCCCGACGCGATACTCACGGCAGCTACTCACCCATCCATTCATTCGGTCGCCCAGTCTCCTCCGTCATTCGCGTACGTCACGTCACGCCACGTCGCTGCGCTGCACTGCGCTGCACTCCAGGGCCCCCAGTGCGCGCCGGTTAGCCGGTTGAGAGGCGGGCGGAGCTGCAGAGCATCCCGGGGCCCTCGCACGCCGCACGCCACACAGAACAGAACAGAACGGTCGGCACGGCGCGGCACTCCGCTCGGGTCCCACTCTCGGCGGTCCCACTCGGTGGTTGGCGCGCAGCGCGGCGTGTCCATGTCAGGCCATGTCAGGTCAGGTCAGGCATGAGAGGCAGGCCGTGTCTCTCGTGGGAACCATCATCCCTGCCGCCATCCCAAGCTGCACCCTCACCCGCACACCCTCATATACTGCTGTACGCCTTGGAGGCTATGCGCGACAGCAGCTCCCGCTCCCGCTTGGTGTGTGAGAACTGCCAGGGAGGAGGGGAGGACGGGGGAGGGGAGGTTATAGGAAATGGGTAGACATATTTATACTGCGCTGCTGCCAGAGCAATTATCCGAGAAAGATTCGACTGTAGGGCGGGGGTGGGGGGGAGAAAGGCGCGGCGGCGTGCACTATCCGGCAGGGCAGGGGATCCATAAGGCCCCAGTGACGAGCACTGGGTCAGTTAAGTGCGTGCGTGTGTGTAAACGATAACATGTGTGTGTGGGAGGGGGTCCGCCCCACGCACCCTTTATCCCGACCTTTGTTCCAGCCCACCCGCCGAGAGAGACACACGCACACACACCGCACATACACACACCTACCTGACACGCGTGGTTGATCATGAGGCAGATCCCCGCCAGGTACATCACCCAGCTGCCCACCGTGACCGCGATGAAGAGGTTGTACGCGTCCTTGAAGCTGCCCCGGGCCGCAGTCAGCGTGTCCACGTCGCAGATGCAGGCGTCCTGTCCGCCGCGGCACCACCGCACCCACATCACATCACATCACATCACATCACACACAGGTATCGTTAAGCATAGCATACAACGCGCCGCTCCTGCCAGCGCCCCACACCGCCAGCACCGCCAACCGTGTACAGGACGTGCGGTGTGTGTCCAGGGACATCGGAAGCGGGGAAAGGGCGCGAGCGGGGAACAAGACGAACCTCTGACACTGGGGGCTCATCTCCCTCCCAAGGAGAACCCAGGAGAACCCAGGTGGCCGAGAACCCACGCGGCGCGCGAGAGTCCTTCCCTGGACTCCGTGCGGCGCCCCACTGCCACCGTCCGGCCGCTCAGACGGTGGCAGTGGGACGGCGCGGTGACCTGCAGCCCCGCCCGGACCGGACCGGCCCTGTCCCGGGTGCCGCTTCTGACGGCGGCGGCGTCCCAACGAGAGCTGGGCACCGCAACAAGTATCTCCCCGCGGCGGCGGTGACACCGGCGCTGAACGAAACCCCGCCCTGACGGACTGGGAGGGCAGTCGGTGCCGCGCCCTACCTACGGTGCGGCCCCCTCGCTGCCCCCTTCCGCGTTCCGCCCCTCCCCACCCGGCCCCCGCCACCCACCCACCCACAGGGTGAGGGGTGAGGACCCGCAGGGACTCCGATCGCTGTTTCCCGCACAGGGCGGTGTGCATCGTTGGCCATGTGATCACATCGCACCACTCCCTCCGCACCCGGACCCGCGGACCCGCACCCGCCACTCGCGGTGGTGTTGAGAGGCGGCCGCGCCCACCGCCCTGGGTGGTCCCACGGGGCCCCTGTGCGCTCTCCGGAGCGTCCTTCAGGGCCCTATCCCTCACTCCCTCATTTTCTGTCCTTAAGGTTAATGCGCGCCTTAACTGCCAGTCGGATGGCCGCCCGCACCCGGCGCCCTCACCCCTCGTCGCCCCCGCGCCCCGGGGCACTAACCCTTTCCCACTCGTCCCCCCGCTGGGCTGTGGAGCCCCGCAGGGCCCGGCAGGGCCGCATTCCCTCCCCCCGGGGGATTCCCCAAGCATCCGGGCTCGTTCCGGGCTTTGTCTCCCTGCCCACGTCCCCAGGCAACCCCACCCACCTTGACGTCCGAGGTGATGAACTGGAAGGTGGTGAGGTCCAGGCACTGCCCCGGACACGGCTGGTTGCGGGAGGGCAGCCAGGTGGCGGGGCCGTAGGTGGCGATGTCGTCCTTGGCCTGGTCGACGGCCCCGATCACCAGGTACAGACACGCGCCCCACACCGTGTTGGCTGCCAACCAGGGGGAGGGGCGGAGCAGGGGAAGGGAGGGGAGCAGGGGGGTACAGGAGGTGGGTCGACAATAGGGGGCGCGAGGAGGGAGGGGGCGGCACGAGGGCGGCGGGGGGCAAGGCAACGGCGGCGGAGGGCGGAGTCCAGGCAAGGGCGGCGGGTGCGGCACGAGGGCGGGGTCGTGCGCCGCGGCGTGTCGCGTAGGGCCCTCCGCGGGCGTTCGGGCGGGCGGTTCGCCCTCACCCCCTTCCCCCACCCCCACCCCGGGTGGTCGCACGCCCTCACCCATGAGCAGCAGCACCATCCAGATCATGAGGTACCACCAGCAGGTGGTGACCAGGAAGCTGAGGGTCAGGAAGGCGGCAGCGCCGCGGGCGACGAGCCCTGCGGCGGGAGAGGGAGGGGAGGTTGGGGTGGTAGGGGGGCAGCAGCGCGACATTGGGGTTGGGGGAGGGGGGCGGTGGGGGAGGGGGGCTTCTAGGTAAGGGGCGCATCAGATGGGCGGATCTGGAGGACGGATGTGTGTGTGTGTATGTGTGTGTGTATGTGTCTGTGTTCGCCCAGGAAAGCAGTTTAGGGGGTCTCCAGTGCGACGTCCAGGCCGGCGGGCGGTCCCCGCGCTGATTGGCGGGGACGCCAGTCACAGCAGGTTATGCTTAAAGTGGACCCACATCATAAATGCAGGCTCGCCACGGAAGCAGGTGGGCACGGTGGTGGAGGGCGCATCGGGCGCTGTCGCTATTCGTACAGGGACGTACCAGTGGCGTCGTGCGCAGCTTCGATGAAGGATCTCCATAAACTCATAAGGAAGATAATAAGAATGAACACGAGGTACGTGACTGCCGTCGCAATCAACGCCGCGTTGATGCGGTCCACGTTCTTGGCGGTTATGCTGAGTTCGTCCAGGGCTTCGATAGTTAGGTTTTTACATCGTCGCGTAAATTCGGCCCTGCGTTTCCGGGCCACAATGTATGAGAAAGAAACGTGCGCGGATGGCTAGAGGAAGCTGCTGCAAAAGTCACCCACCATACACCCAGAGCCGCTATGCCGATGCAGACGCAAAACGTGGCAATCCATGGGACGTAATACAGACAGCCCCTGCGGCGAGTAACGCTTCAGGGTCAAAGTATAAGTCCACATGCCTTGGAAGCTCTCACTCCATACCTATCGCGAGTTATGCTCGCCATGTTCAAGCCTTTTAATTTAAGAGACGGCTGCAGTTACACTGGAAAGTCATAGTTAAAAGCCGTTAAATCGGTGCTATGACAAGTCGCCACTGAACTGACAGATAAAGTCTTACAGGATAATATTATGTCAATCGACAGGAAACGGAGTTTACGGAGGTTCATGACGTGGAAGCTTGAAGGCATGATGGATGAAGCCCATAAGGTTCGTTACAGTCAACCAACTGCCACCGACGAATGCCGACGTTTCATTCTGGCGATCTGGCCAGTTATGACTGTCGTTATCTTTGATATCATTATTTCAGATGAGCTTGCTGTTCACAAGTCAAAATCTCGCGTTGATGTCGACAAGTAGGATTTGAAAATACCGCAAGTGGTTGTCCCTTGTCCGCGTTCCGCGATCGGGCTAACCCGCTAACTGCCTGCGCTAGATCGCCTTAATTATCAAAGTGGAACACACGGAATTCGGTGATTTCTGATATCTAAGTGAGCAATTGCAGCGCGGTGTTCTCCATCACGAACAAGTGTAGCGCGAGATTAGAAGCCGCAGAATTCTGACAAGGAAAGCATCATGGTTACCCATGGTGTCAAGAAAACTACAGCGGATTCCGCTTGCGGAGCGCCTGGAGACGGCTTGGGTGTTGCGTCAACGTGTGGTCGTGGCGGTCGCGGACACAGTAAGGTGACAGCGCTGACGGTGCGGCGGGCGTTGTCTGACCGATTCTGTCGGCTTGCACAAATATCCACAAATTCACTCGGAAATGATTGGCAGCTCTGCAGTCGCCGTCTGCCCACAACATCGCTCGACCAGTACCCCAGCGTCGCCCCGAACCCCGCTGAGGCTTTAGATTGCTCCCAGCCTTCGCCATCACAATTCAATTCAACCGTATTAGATCATCATTAACACTGGATCCCGCATTTCGTCGGCAACGCACGTGAGTCACGGGCCACAGCCGCTGAATGTCAGCCTGGTTCCCTGCCTCGAAACGACCCCCATCCGGACGACCGGACGCCGCGGCCTCGACGGCCCCACCGCAGGCGGAGCACAATGCCGCCGCGGACCCACACGACGCCGGCGCAGAGGCAACAACCGCGACCCAGAAAGCCCAATCGGGAGCCGAATCGGACCCGAGCGGCGGCAGCGGTACGGTAGCTGCAGGTGATGCCGCCGCCGTGCATCCGGACGAGCATCCACGCCTGTCGTCGAAGCGCCGTCGGATCTCGCCGCGTGCTCAGCCGGTGACGGCGGCACAGGATCCCTCGCCGCCGTCGGATGCGGTCAAGGCGGGCGCGGAGGGCCGGCACGCGGCGGCGGCGCTTGCGCCGCCGCTTCCGCCGCTGCCGGGCACGCGCGTAACCCGCGGCCGCGCCGGAGCCGCCAGCCAAGCAGCGGCGAAAGCAACCGCGCAGACGGCAGCGGGCAGGACGTCCGCGGACGAGTCGGACTCCAAACTGGTCAATGCCGAACCAGCGACGAATCAGTCTGGCCGCGGCGGCGGCAGCGGCGGCGGGGGCGGCGGCACCAGCGGCGAGGCCCCCGCGACGGCCGTGTCCGACCTGGATCGCGAGCGGGCGGAGATCATGGAGCGGAACCGCCGCAAGCTGTTGGAGCTGCAGCTGCCGGGACTGGTCGCGGGGATGACGGCAGGGCGGCAGGGCGGCGGCGCCGGGTCCGGAAAGCGGCCGGCGAGCCAGCGCGGCGTCGGCGCCAAGAGGTGTGTTGAAAGGAAACTGAGCCGGGAGAAGCGAAGTGCATCGTGGCAGTCGGTATAGGTGACGGAAGTGGAGGACACCCGAAACACGCCCGAATTACCGAAGAGGAGTGTGTTTAGATAAGAGACCCGCCGAAGAGGTGTGTGTTTGTGTGTGTTGAAAAATGCAACCCGTGTGTGTGTATTACATCTGTCCTCGTTCTCCAACCGTGTCCTCGTCCTTCACCTCTGTCCTGCCCTCCACCGAAACCAGGAGTCGTGAGGCGCCCAACGAGCCGCCGCCGCCGCGGCGGGTGTCGCTGCGGCAGCGCGGAGTGGCGGCGGACAGCGCTTTGGCGGCGGGGATTGAGCACGAGAGCGCGTCGGGGGTGCAACTGGTGGCGGGCCGCCAGGCGGCGCAGGCCGCGGCGGGCGCAGGGGACGGCGCCGCGGGGGACCCGGCAACGGAGCGACACCCGAGGGGTGAGGCGCGGTCGGGGGCCCTGGGCTGCGGCATCCCGGGGAGGTGTATGTATGCGGGGTGCGGCTGTACGGATACAGTACGACAGTGCAGCTGCTCAAGAGGCAGCCGCGACCGCGACGGAGCGCCTCTCTCCCCAGACCACGCCCCCGACCCCGCCTCTCGCCCACGACCCCGGCCCCCCCTTTCCCCCGCTCCAGGTGATCTGCCGTTTCGGAGCGACAATGGGGACGAGGCCACAGATGCGGCGTTCATTGCGGCACTCAAGGCCGCCGCAGCAGCTGCCGCCGCCGCCGCCGCGCCGCGCGGCGGCGCCGACAGCGGCGGCGCCGACTCGCAGCCGCGACCCGACCTGGGTGGCGAGGTGCTGGCTCGTCTGAGCCTGGCGGAACGGGACGTTGCCAAGGTGGGTAGGGACAGGCTATCCCGGGGGCTGTGGGCTGTGGAGATACTGGCACCGGGGGCACCTAGCCGGAGATTGTACGATTGAGTGTGAGTTGGGGCCGGGTGGCTGCCCTCCGCAGGTGACCAAGGACGGCGTCACCCACCTGGCGTGGCTGCCCGGCTCGGAGCGGCTGCTGCTGGCGGCGGCGGACAAGTCGGGCAAGGTGTCGCTGTGGGACGTGGACGTGGAGGAGGGCGGCGCGGCGGCGGATACCGACGGTGGGCCAGGGGGGGGGATGCGGGGGTGGGGCCGGGAGTTGCAGGCGGGTCGTGGGGTTACTGCTGGGGCGGGAAGGATGGGACGTGACGCGGGGAGCCGCCCGGTGGCTGCGGAGGAGGGCGCGGGAGGGCGTTGCGTGGGTTGTTGGGGTTTAAAAAAGGAAAAACGGCCCAAACACACCCAGCCCGGCCCAGCCCGGCCCAGCCCGGCCAGTGGGTTGTTGGGGATACGTGGGGAGGCAGTGGGTGAGGCAGTCAAGAGGTCTCATTCCCAGAGATCTGAGCCGTCTGCCCGCCCGGCCGCCCCCTCCTGGATGGGCCATATCGCCCCGCCCCCGCCCCCGCCCCCGCCCCCTCCTGGGCCAGGTGTGCTCATGTTCTCTCCGCACTCCGAGTACGTGAGCGGGATGCGCTGGCTGGGACGCGACGCGGCGGTTGGGGCCTGCCGCATCATCACCGCTGCGTACGACGGGTCACTCAGGTGAGGCGGTTCGACGGGAGGGAGGTAAAGCAAAAGGCAAGGGTGATGAACCCCACAGCTGTCGCTGACGATGCCGCCCCCTGGCCGCCCCCGGGTCTCGCTTCGCTTCGCTCCGCCCTCCCACCCCGCCAGGGCGCTGGATCTGGGCGGCGCGGGCATGTGGCTGGAGCTGCCGGCACCTGGTGACCCACGGGTCGCCGAGTTCAGCGCGCTGGAGGTCTCCTCGGACGGCCGAACCGCATTCCTCGGGGATCCGCTGGGGAACCTGGACGTGGTGGACCTGCGGGCCCCTCAGCCGCCACAGCCACAGCAGCAGTCACAGCCACAGCAGCAGCCGGGCGGCCCCAGTTCGAGGTCGGATCTCCGGGGCGGCGGGTCGCCCGCGGGGACGGACGCGCAGCCGGGGGCGGATGCAGCTGCGGGGCCGCGGGAGCCCACCGCGGCGGCAGTCGGCGGCCTGCAGATCTGTCCCAGGTGCGGCGGGGCGAGGGGAGGTGGGAGGGGCCGTGAGGTGGGGCGAGGGGAGGTGGGAGGTGGAAGGGTGGCCGTTGAGGTCGAGGCCGCGCGGTGGGAGGCCGGGAGGTGGTCAGGCCTGTGGGGTGGCTGGTGTGGCAGGCGGCGAGCTCGCTTGCGTTCTCCCCGCCGACCTTCCCCCGACACCCGCCGACCTCCCCCGACCTCCCCCGACACCCGCCGACCTCCCCCGACCTCCCCCGACACCCGCCGACCGATGTCAGGAAGATCAACTCGTTGCACCTGGAGCCCTCTGCCGGCCACCTGTTGGCCTCCAGCTGCTCGGACGGCACCGTCTGCATATGGGATGTACGGAAACTGAGTACGGCAGCGGTGGGCGGCGGCGGCGGCGGCGCCCGCGGCAAGTCCCACGTGGGCTCCGCCAAGGCGCTGGCTGTGCTGCACCACGGCAAGAGCTGCCACGCGGCTTACTGGGCGACGGACGGCTCGCGGGTGGGGTTCCAGGAACGGCGACCAGCGAGCAATTAAATCAGCAACGCAATAGAGGGTGGGAGTATTGCGGGTGTTGGCGATATTCGGCCCCTCACTGCCTCCGGTGTCGCACCCGGCCAAAGTTAGTGTGACGAAGGAAAGCGTGATGCGCCACAGGAAGCTGACAGGCAAGACAGGGACGGGTGAAGTGGGGCACCTGGCCGCAGGTGGCCTCCGGGGCCCCCACGCGGTCCCCAAGCAGATCCGACGTCTGCCTCCCCAACACCGCGCCACCCGCGGTCCCATCTGATGCCGCTCGCCCGAACCCGTGGCCCGGCTGTGCATGTATAGTAACTCGCTTCTTTGCCCCCGAGGCCCCGTGTACACCATGTGTAAACCCTAACACTCAACTTTCGCGGCGCACGCACTGCTCACCACACCACCTCCACCGACATATCACCACCACCACCATAACGCAGCGGCTGCTGTCGACGTCGTACGACGACACGATCCGGATCTGGTCCCCGGCGGCCGCGGCGGCAGGGGCACACAGCGGGCAGTATGCTCAGGAGCTGTCCATTCCGCACAACAACCAGACCGGCCGGTGGATCACTCCATTCCGGTGAGGCAGCAGCAGGAGGAGGGACCAAGGAGCAGCAGGAGGAAAGGCCAGGGAGCAGTAAGAGGGGCCAGGAAGCAGGAGGGATCGCTGGGGTTAGGTTGAGACCCTAGCAACGTCAGGGTTAGTTCCGAAGGGCAGGGTGAAGGGGACGGAGGCCGCGAGTACAATGTATATTTGCGTTCTAGCGACGGACGGCGGCAAAACCCCTGTTGTGACTCGCCGCCCCGGCCCGCCCCGCCCGGCAAAAGCGGATGTCAACCGACCCACGGGTCACATGAGGATCACTGCACCGCCCCGGCCCCGCCCCGCCTCGCAGGGCCGTGTGGAGTCCCGCCTGTGATGGGGTCGTGGTGGGCAACATGCGGCGAGGTGTGGACGTGTTCGCGGCGCCGGCGCCCTCGGCCGCCTCTGACGGCGCCGCCGACGCGGCTGGCGGCAGCGGCGAGGGGTGGAAAAGCCCTCCGGGGGGGAAAGCCCGTCTCGGCGGCGGCAAGGGTGGCGCCAAGGGCGGGGCAGGGAAGCACACGGCGGCGGGCGGCGGCGCGGCGGGCACGCATGCTGCGGGGCAGGTACGTTGCGCCGGAGGGCGTCGCCTTCCTGGGGCAGGAGAAGCCAACCTGTTTGTGAGGTCCGGGCGGCGGCTATGCATGCATGCATCCGCCCTCGGGGCTCGGCAGCGAAGGGGGGTTGGGGCCCTAGAGAACCCGGGGCGGGGGGGCGGGGGTCCGCGACCGCGCCGCGGCAGGACCCCTGCACGTCGCGCGCCCATGCGTCCATCTGTCCGTCCATCCGGCATGAGATGGTGCCCCATCTCGACAGGGCTAGGGTCCACAACTCCGTCTGCATAGGTCCGTTGCAGCCCCGGTGGGCCCAGGCTGCTGCTTATGATCCAGCCAGGTCGAAACCCGAGCCCCTTGCCCCCCGCCCATGAATCCTTAATACACACGGGGAAGGGATCCCCACACCTGCCGCGCCCGTCGTTGCGAGAGGCGCACCCCCCTTCCCAGGTGAAGGACGATGCACACCGTGAATGAATGAATGGACGTTACAGCGGACCCCAAAAGGGATCAACGGTGCATGCAGTCTGCATGCCGCCACTCGTTTCCCCAGCTACAGGTTCACGGTCTCGGACCAATAACAAACAGGTCCGGGTCCGCTCCAGGGGCGCCCTCCCAACCGCTGACGCCCCCTCCCGCTGTCCACACGCAGCTGCTCCGCACGCTGGTTTCGGAGCACATGTCGGCTATCCCCAGCCGGATGGCCTGTCACCCGCTCCTGCCGGTGGTGGTGGCGGCCACCAGCAGCGGCCGCTGCCACGTGTGGCGCTGAGGGAGGCTCACGGGGCGCACACGGGGAGCCAGGGGCCCGCGTGTGGTGCGGGGTGAGGGTGGAGGTGGGGGTGGACAGCCTCTGGGGCCTTGGAGGCTAAGGGGGTTGGAGGCTAGGGGGGTTGGAGGCTAGGGGGTTTGGAGGCTAGGGCCTTGGAGTCTAGGAGGGCTGGAGGCACTTTACGTGAGGAGGGGATGCTGGGTGCAGCGGTGGTGGAAGCGGGCTGGGGTCCGGGCTGTGCCCAGGCGTTCCGGCTTTCAGGGCCGCCTTGAGCGAGAGACGGCGGCCGCGGTTGACGGCATGAAGAAAGAGCGAGCGAGGATTGCTGCATTTGCGGTCTTAACTTCCCGTTCGCACCCACATGGAGGGACACCGGCGAACAGCCCCCGTCGTGTGCCGACGCCCCATTGGTGTTGTGATATCATTGGTAGTTCAAATGTTCAATCAAGAAAGTAGTAGCGGGAACCAAAGAGGTGAGCGCGCGACGCGGATGGTGTTGTGAATCATGTAGTGCGGGAATCCTGGTGGTGAGCGCGCGACACGCCGAGCACGTCCCTCGGTCCCTGCGCCCCTCCTGGCCTCTCGCCCCTTCGGTCCCCTCCTAGAGGCCAGTGCCTTGGATGACCTGGTGTGTGTGTGCCCCACTGGCGCTTACCCTGCCGCCAGGGCCTCTGGCGCCCCACTGTCACTGTGAATCTGATAGCCGGTCCCACGACTCCCGTCACACCTGCTGATGCGGTGTGGTGTGTCGGCGGGGGGGGGGGGCGGGGGCGGCTGCAGACCGTGGGACAAAAGCGCGGGTGGATGCGAGCAGGGCCTGCAGACCATTGCCTCGTTCAACCATACAACGTGACCTGATTCGCCGCAGCGGTCGCTTGACTCGTCACCCGGGTACAGGGGCCAGGCGCTCGGCTCAGCGGGCGACAGCGAATGGCGGTGCCGGCCATCGGAACCCGAACAGGACATGTCATACAGGACATGTCCCCCGCAGCCGGGCGCCCGGGTGGTCCCGCATCAGTAAATTACCAGCCACCCAGCAGCAGCTGCAGTACGGCGCCCCCGACTGAGACAATTTATGCCGAACGCGAAGGACACAGCGCTGGCTCCCCACAGCGCGTGCCCTGGCTCCCTCCCCCACCGCTCGCAGCCCTCGTGGGCCAACAGGGTCAACACACGCCCCCCCTCTCTCCGAGCAACCTGGTTTACACCCCGTGTTCCTCCAAACAGCACAGCACATTAACCCCCCTGGAACCATTCCTGGCCGACGCCGCTCAGCCCGTGACCTCTCTACCCACCACTTCCACATCCAGTCGGGCGCCTGTGATCACTTAAATCGGTGAAGTGAATGAATCGACATCACGTTACGATACGCTGTGGCCGCCCCAGGCTGAGGCGCAAGGCAACCCGTGGGATGGCTGGGAAGGGGTCCGACCGACGCGTGGCCTCAGTGGTCCACGTGGCGACCGCCTGCGCCTCAGCCGCACCGCCGCGAAGCTGTCGCACCCCCTCCCCCAGCGCCCAGCCTCCGACCAGAAGCCCTAGAGAAGCTCTGCATGTGTTTTCCCTCCACGCGGCGGAAACAGGGTGCGGGACGTCCCGACGGAGCGGACGGTCGCGCACCCGCGCCAAGGAACGTTTCTGGCGGCCGCGAGGTGCGAGAGGTTCGTCGACACGGCCGCCTCCAGCGCCCGAGCTGGCGGCACACACCCCAGCGCGGGCAAACGCACGCACTTACGCACGCGCAAACAGCCTTATTGGAGGACGTCATCCTTAAGCCACAGCGGCCATTAGAGTGCTCTTCGCTCCGAGCGAGCCCCCATCGCTCTGTCGCTGCACGACGGGGCGCACGCGTTTGCGTTCGCGGGCGGGGCGCGGAACGATGCAAAGATGCAAGACGCGCGCCCCCCTCCAGACGACAGCACGCTGTGGCCAACCGTCCTCGGGGCCGCACACGCGGAGACCTTCTCCCTCCCGCGCGCGCGCCCTCTCCTGTGATCGCTCCCCACCGCCGCGCCAACCTGCCCGCATTCCTCCCCCCCAAAGCCGCGACATGGCGGGCGGTGACAACGACGTGGCACACTATGTAATGAAACTATGAGAGAGATATGCAAGCAACGCACAAAAACACCGCACCGCACCCACAGAGCGCGCGAACGCAGGCGAGCTGGCAAGCACCGAAGGTCCGGTCCGCAAATCAGCCTGAGGATGACGTGGCACGTGGGGCGCGGACGGGTGGCAGCACCGCAAACCGGCAGGGAGGGCCGCAGGCGCGGAACACTCCTCGGCCCCATCCCGCGTGTCACCACAAGACCCTGCCAGCGGTGTCACATGTCGGCCTCCCCCGCCGCGTCGCCTCGCCCACACCCAGGACCTCGCGCGTCCACACCCACCGCCAGCAGCACTTGACCTCACTGGCAGGTGAAAACGCCGGACGGCACCCGACACCCGTGCACCACACATATGCAGGCCGCGAAGTGAGGACAGCGGGCTGGCACGGGCGCCGTGTCATCGGCGCGCGGATGTCAAGAGGCGGCCGCCCGCCCGCGCGGCCGCGCCGCCGCCCGCAGGCCGGGTACGGTACGCGCAGGACCGACAGCCCACGGGTCGAGCGCGCGGTCGGACCCGGCCTGCCCGCACCTCCTCGATGTGTGTGTGTGTGGGGGGGGGAGGTTGCGGCGCTTGTTCGGCCCCCTGGGCAGGGTCGAGGGGGCAGAGCGCCCTGCTCTGCCCCCTACGCGGCCGCACCCGCGCCACGACGGGGGCGATAGCCTGCCCAGCCGGACAGCCGGACAGCCGGGGGTTTGTTGTCCCCCGCGTGCTGAGCTTTGCGCAAACCCACACGGGGTCTGCAGCCAAGGATGGTCGCACGCATATGGCGCGTGTGTGGGGATTGCGGGGTGCGGTTGAGCATTGCAAGAAGGGGGGGGGAAATGAAAGGTTTCATAAATGGGTGCGCTCCCACATACGGCCGTCCTCTGCCTGGTCGCCAGCCACGACTCGACCACGACCGGCGAGGGTGCCCTCAGGTACGTGCGTGTGAAGCGAAGAAACGTGTGTGCACGACAAACAACTCCTAGTAACATGGTCTCTTAGGCCTTGTGTGCAGTACGCATCAGAAAGAGCATTTCTCCGTGCCGACAGACCTCGAAAGAGTGCTGGTTGGCCGGTAGTGAAGCCAAAATGCCGCTTCTCAGTGCCGAAAGTTCAAACATGCAAGCCGCCCATCGTTGACCCATTCTTGTCCACAAAACCCCCAACCCGCCATCCATATGCCGTACTTCATAGGGGAAACAAATCACGGCCGCTGGAGACGACGCGCGGACCGATATCAGGATTCCTTTTTCGTTTGCCACGACAAACGACAGGATAGCAGCTGAGCCAACTCGATGTGCGCAGGATTCCTCTCGTCCGCACGAAAGCAAGGGCCCCAACCCCCCAGCCCCCGCACCGCACCCCGCCAAGTTTCCCACACGACCATGGTCAGCTGTGCCAGCGGTATGACAACCGGCAGGCTCAAACCAGGATTCAAGGAAAACTGACCGAGCGACAACAGTGCACCAAAGTGGCCCAGCCCAGCCCAGCCCTGCCCTAAACAACATATTTTCCGCAAACGTCTTTTGTGCGCATGTGCAGCTTTAAGAGACATCAACGGCCATTCGTTCCGTACGCGATTCCCCTCGCCCGTCGCGCAGAGCCCCCCTCGCAGGCTCCCACACCGGGATAGTCCGAGTGCTCGCTAGCGCGCGCCGTGACTGAGCCCCTGTCCTCTCAGTGGGCAGCGCCGGTGGCCGGCCTCCCCTCCCAGAGGCCCTGCTCTCCCCAGCCGGGGCGGGCAGGTGGCCCCAGCTCCCCCCGGCAACCAGGGCGAGCGGGGGAAGCATCGTCTGGGCAGTTCTTTCTTCTCGCCCACCGCGGCCCAGAGAGACCCGACCGACGACCGCTTCCCCACCACTCACCCACCCACCCCGCACCAACCTCAGCAGCCTCCAGGCCCACCAAGCCCACCAAGCCGACGCGACGGGTCGCCAACCGCCAGCCGCGTCCCCGATCTCCGAATCCAAGACCCCGCTCCGACGTCTGGAGACCGTCCCGCGGGTCGGCCGCCGCGGGGCAGCGCACCGCGGCGCAGCCAAGCACGCACGCACGCACGCGAACTGAGCACCAGAAGAAAGGTCAGTTCCAGCGGCATGTGTCGACAGATAGAAAACAACAATAACGGCAATCCTGCCCATCGTCTTCTCTTACGGCATCGCAAGCAAGGTCCGCGCAGGTTCGCAACCGCTGCGTTGTGTGGCGAAGGCTGGCCGCGGGCTGGCCGTGGGCGGCGGCTAGAACGGGGGCCGCCGCGACCGCGACCGCGACCGCGACCGCGCGCTCCCACTCGTCGCCCCGGGTGAGGGGTACCGGCCGGCGGGGACCCGCGACGGCGCGCAGGGACCCCCATCACCGGGACCGAGGGCGGAGCCGGCAGCCCCAGATCACATACTGGGGGCTGCAATCACGCGGTGGTGACCGCAGCCCCGGATCTCCAGTGCTCGCAGATGAACCACCCGACTGACGAAGCGAACGCGGGCTCAAGAGGCCCGCCCGCGCAGGAGGGCGCAGAACGCCGCGCGCCGGCCGGTTTGCCGCGCGCGCACGTCGGCGACGCCCCGGTGAGGGCTGTGGGGTGTGCTTCGCGCTCGTGGCCACAAGCCACGCAGAAGGCGCGCGGCTGCGGCTCCTCCGACCGACCGACCGACCGACCCATCTCTTCCCTACCGCCGCCCGAGGCTCCGCCGCACCTTCCATCCATGCCCCCCCCCCGCACTGAAAACATTCCCCCGCTTCTTGGCAGTGCCGTCATGCCCTATCATCAAAGGTATGCGGTTGTGGACAGGGCGCCCCCTGCTGCTGCATGCATCACACGGCCGGACATCGGAATCCCCCTCCCTCTCGCCACGTCCTTCATCGCAACCCCCGGTGCTGCGCTGCTGCTGGCTGCCAGAAGCACCAATACACACACACATACACACACACACACCTGGGCGGACCCTCGCTACACACAGGACCTTTTCTTTTGTACACACACTTACACACATTTATACACACACATTTATACACACACACATTTACACACACACACACACCCAGACGCGCCCGCGTGTTTGGCTGGCGCGAGGACGCCTCTGCCCGTGACGGTACCGCACCACACCACGCAGCACAGCACGGCTCTCCAAGGAATCAAACAATATGCGGAACGGCGCCCTTGGACCCGGGCCGAAGCCAGGGACCGAACCACGCGATGACGGCCGGGAACACCCCGGATCCATCCATGTCATGCGTGCTGCGGATGGCCGCGGTCCAAACCCCGCGGTCCACCCCCCTTTACTGTACAGCCCGTTGTGCAGGCAGGCTCGCGCATGCCCTTCATCGTTGCACCCGCCTTCCCCGATATCGCTGCGCCACACAGGGAGGGCAGGGAATGCGAACACGGGAGGCGCTCCGACATCCAGATCCCCGACGCGAATGTCCCCAAGCCCACCGGCCCATCCCTTCCGCTCAAGTCGCGGGGCATAAAGCATGCCGCCCAACTGCCCGCCACGACCCGATAGCGACGCCGGGAGCCGCCGTCGCCGGGGGGCGGGGGGGGGGGCATGCGGGGTGCCTGCGCCGGCCTTGGGCGGCGCCGATGGAAATGCTGACCCGCACCAACGCTTTATTCTTCCGCAGCCGAATGCAAGGGCGCCGGCCTGGCTGCGTTATGCACCCCACGTTGAAGATCTTGAAAGTAACCTCCGCGCGGGTCTCTCTGCGCCGTATTGAGGTCTCTCGTTGCGAGCAAGATGACGCGACTACACACACACACACACACACACACACAATCAGACACGGTGCAGTTCCCTTTTACACACACAGGCGCACAGACAGACGCACCGACAGACGCACGCTATTTTGGGCCCACCGGTGGAAAGCCGGCCGCAGGACACTCCGGGCGCCCCGAGCCACGTACCCGGGTGGGCATCCTTCCATGGCGCTGCGCCCGGAGCCCGGGGGACTCACCTCTCCTTCCGTTCGTCCGCCTCTCCCATCCCCTCTTCCACCCCTTCAACCCTCCGGGACCTTTTGCTTCGGCAGCAGTGCAGCTTCAACACACGTCCACCAATTTCCTCTACCCCTCCCTCCCGTCCCTCCCTCCCTTCCTCTCACCCGCCCCGTCGCCGGCCGAAGCCCGTAAGACCGCGCCTCGAACCTAGGTCCCCGCCTCCTCCCCCTCCCCCCTGGAGGCCGCCCATGCAGACCAGGATGTCGTCGTCCCCCAGACCCATCACCACAACAGCATCCGTCACCGTCGGTTGCTGCAACGAGCTCATGCCCGCGGCCGCCGCTGCAATGCCCGACAGGGCCCCGCCCAGCCGCAGCCCCGGCGGCGGCGGCGGCCGCGGCCCCGCCCCGCCCAGACCCGCCTGCGAGCCGCTCAGCCCCCCCGCGGCTGCTGTGTCGCCCGCCGGCTCCATCATCGCCACCACCCGATCTGTGAAGCTGCTGCGGCCAACGCCACCCACCAGCATCAGCCCACCGGCGTCCACAGGGAGGGGGTGCTGCCGGCCTGCTGCGCCGGGGGGGCCGGAGGGCGCCGACGCGGAAGTGGGACTCGATTTGTTGCCCGGCTTGCCTGCGGAGTCGATTCACAGGACGGCGCAGACGGTTCAGTGGCACGTACAGCCCTCTGCAATTGGCGCGGAGTGCTTCGGCGGCGGCGGTCTTCCCGACGGGCGCCGCCGGCCGCCGTCGACACCGACACGGCGGTGTCTAGAAAAGAAACCCGCCCGCCCGAACCCAGGTGCAGATATACGACACAGACACGGCGATGTGATCATGGGGAGCAGAAGCAGCAGGCGGGGAACTCCGGGGCAAGACGCAACCGCGGGACCGCCGCTGCCACCCGGCATACACAGTGTGTACGCCGGGTGGTGGCAGCGACGGTCCCGCGGTCACGTCTACCCACGGGTCACGGTTACCCACGGGTCACAGGCACGACAAGTACTACGAACATGCAACCATATACGACGTGCGGGCTTTGCGCTGCACACACATATAAATGTGTAAAAGATAACCGAGCCATATGAATGTGTGTGTGTGTGTGTGTGAGGCCTGCTTTCCTGAATCAGAAAGCACGTGTCTCACGGACCAGTTCAACGCCCTCGCCCACGTGCCACCGCCCTCTCTGCCCCCTTCACGGGCGGGTCCAAACCTGCTGTGCCAGGTGCCACCCCGCCCCACCTGCAGCGGTCAAGTCCATTTCCTGCGGCACGGACAAGCCTTTCCGCTGCCCTGCAGGCGCGGCGCCGCCACCGACCTCCCCCTTGATCCCGGGCGTGTCGCCGCCCGCCTCGCCAGCGGCCCCGGATGTGGAGCCCGAGCCGCCGCCGGCGGACCCGAACGCGTCCTCCATTTTGACGGCCACGGGGGCGACCTCACCCGGCGCCGCCTGAGGCGACACGCCCGGCTGCGCCCCGTCACTGACCCGCGGGTCCTCCGACATGTAATCTTGCTGCAAGGCGTTGCCGCCCGACGCCGGATGACGCAGCGAGGCGGCAGCTCCGAGGAACTGCGCGCCCCCGGGAGGCAGGGCGGGAGGGAGGAGGGAGGGACAGGGTCGGGAGGGAGGGACAGGGTCCGACACGGGGGCGCCGGAGGTGCACGGAGGTCCAAGTGGGACGCGGCGTGAGGGGATCGGGAAGGGTCACACACACACACACACAGCTCAGCTTTTCTCCTTGCTAACACACACACACACACTCTCTGACGGCTCAGTTATCTTTTACACATTGACGTGCGCGAGTAGTAGGAGCTCGCGAGGGGGCCCCCCGTTGGCGGAAGGAAGCGCGCGCCGCCGCCGCGTGACCGACGACGATATCGAATGCCTCCACCCTCGCCGCCGGTCCGCACGGGCAGGGGGCAAAACAAAAAAAGTTGACCACGGGCAGGCGGCCGACCTACATGGTGGCTACGCAACGCCGGGAGCTGCAGCGCGGAACCAGACGCCGGGTCCACGGGGGCCACAAACGAGGCCACGACGGTCGCGGGCGCCGACACGGAGCCGCTGCCAACCATCTCGCCCAGTGCTCCGAAACCGCCGGTGCCGACACACGGCAGCAGCTGCTCCCGTGTGGCCCCCCAACTACCCCCCGTGTACGTCGCCGCCGCCTCCGCCGCCGCCTGCCCCTCCGCCGGCGCCATGAATCCCCCATCCGCAAGCCCCTGCTCGATGCGCACCATTGCCTCGGCGGCCGCACGGCGGTTGAGCCCGAGGTTCAGGACGGCGGCGTCGCTGTTCGTACGGAGCGGTCCGCGCGCCAGGCCCGCGCCGCCGCCCAGGTACGACCCCGCGACGCCGCCTCCGCCGCCCGCCTCGACAGTCGTCGTGAAGGGCTGCCCACCCGAATGACGCTGCTGGTGGTGGTGGTGTTGGTGGTGTTGGTGGTGGTCGGTCCGGGAAGGACCCGCCAGGTGCAAGGAGACGCCCCGCAGCGCGAGGCCGCCAACGCCGGACGCTGTCGTGCCGCCAACGGAGGGGTCGCTGCGCGGCCCGAGCCCCCATTCCGCACCGCCGCCAAGCCTACTGCCGCCCACGCCCGCAGCGCCTGTCCCGCCCAAGCAGAAGCCGCCTGCGCTCCCCAGCGCACCGCCGGCACCGCTTCCTCCCATGGTAATCTGATGTGCGGCACTGGGGTGGTGGTGGTGGTTCTGCTGCTGCTGCTGTGAGAACTGGATGTGCTGCTGTTGGTGCGAGCCGCTATGCGGCAGGTGCGAGTGCTGGGCGGTGTCGGAGGTGGACAGGACCAGCTGCGCAAGGCGCGCGACGCAGACGCTGCTGGTGCTGCTGCGCGTGCTGTGCGCGCCGCCCGTCAGATCGCCCGCCGCGGGTCCGACGCCGGGAGACGCCAGGTTCAAAACCGCCGCGTGGTCGGCCGCGAACGACAGCGGCCGTCCCGGCTGCAACGACACGGTCCTCGCGAGGACGTGCGGGTGGGGCTGCGACTGGGTTACGCCGAGACCCAAGCCACAGGGCCCCATCCCCAAGGCACCCATGCCGTCAGATGGGCCGCACAGGCCAAGGAGACCGGCGCTGCCGGCGGATGCGCCGCCGCCGCCGCCGCCGCCGCCCATACCCCCAGCGGCACCGAGCCGCGAGAGGAGGCCCAAGCTGCCGCCGCCACTGCCACCCGCGGAGCTGCCGCCGCCGCCGCCGCCAGCGCCCAGGCTTACGCCGACGGAGGGAGGGAGGACGCGGGCAATCGAAGCGGCGCTGAACTCTCGGGGCCAGATGCCGACGCCGCTGACGCTACCGTCCAACTGCTCGATCTGTCTGCCGTGCAAACCACCAACGGCAGGCCCGTCCGTTTGCTCCACCGCAACCCCTGCGACGCAGACGGAAGCACAACGACCACCCATGAAACCAACCGGGTGCGGACCTCTGTGCCCACAACGCGCCCCGCAAACTTACTGAGGCAGTGTCCTACACAATCCTCGCTTGGCGGCTGTTCAGCCGCGACCCAGACAGAGCTCGCCTGGCTGCTCAGCCGTGATGACACAGATCGCTACGGCCCCGAAACCAGTCCCCCTAGGTGCGCATGCAGCCGACGCAGCCGCGGCTGATCCGGCGGAACCGCCGACGTCCTCGATGGGGACCCAAATCGCCGGGAGCCGCAGGCCGAGGGACGGGGGGCCGCGGGATGGCGTCGTGCATATGTAGGTGTCTCTCGAGGAACCAACCCCCTGCCGCCCCGCGCCCGACCCGGCCCCGCGCCCGACCCGGCCTCGACCCCTCGCCCCCCAGCCCGGCTGCTGACACGGCGACCACCTGTGTGCCACGGTGAGGGCAGCGGCGCCAGCAGCGCTTCCGCATCCAGAGGCCCGGCGCCGCCGCGAGGGAGCTGCGACAGCCCCGGATGCGGCTGCGCCAGCGGGTCTGCGCCGGCGGCCGCACCCGAAGACGACGGCGGCCCCCCTGGAGCCCCACTGACCCCCATCAGGGGCGACGTGGACCCCGCCGCGGCGGCGGAGCAGACCACCTGCGCCCGATCGTAGGCAGCCCGACGGGCCTGTGGGTCGTCGCAGCAATCTCGTACGGCACGGGTGTACGTGTACAGCAGGGAGCTCCTGCGACAGCTCTTGGCGCGCAGGGTGCTGTGCCACCTGCGTTGGCAGGTGGCGGGTGGCGTCGAGGGTAAGTTCAGTGGCGCGCGATATCACACGAGGCGGTGGATCCGCAATTCTTCACGCGAAGGTGGACGCGAAGGTAAAGAACCGTCACGCAGGGGGGAGGGTGGGTGGGGGTGGCACACGGTGCGAGAAACGACCGGCGGGAGCTCCGTGGTAGACATATTTATACGTACTGCGGTGCTGCCAGAGCGAATATCACACGGGGGGATTACACGGTGCCAGAACGTGGCGGCCGGCCGGAGCTCCGTGGCCGCCACGCAGCGTGGCGGCGTCCGCCGGGGCGGCGCGTGTGGGTTGAGACCCTCGGGGCCAAATGCGGTGCACGCCCAAGCGCAGGGCGTTGCTGTTACGACCGTTTCCCGAACGAACGGTTTTCCCTTCTTGCAGAGTTGCGGGTGTTTGCAAATTGGTCAGCAAGAGGGTTGAGGAAAGTGCGGGCCTGGCGCTTGACGTTGAGAAGCTGCATGTGGTGGTG
The DNA here is from genome assembly GCA_003117195.1 of Eudorina sp. 2006-703-Eu-15. Lineage (NCBI taxonomy): Eukaryota > Viridiplantae > Chlorophyta > Chlorophyceae > Chlamydomonadales > Volvocaceae > Eudorina > Eudorina sp. 2006-703-Eu-15. Next base: position 220,602 of record BDSI01000149.1, on the reverse strand, counting down.
CTGAGCGGGTGGTACTAGTGGCGGTTTGCCGCGTTAACTGCCAGCTGGTCTTGGCCGTCGATGTAGCCGCCGAGGTTTCCGGGTGAGGAGCCCATGTGCACGCAAGTGACATGAGAGCGACGCCTCGTAGCAAAGCTCGCTTATGTGCAACGACCCCAAGTGAATGGAGCCCAAGTGAATCGAACTGCGGAAACCAACGGTGCCGCACCCTCCAACAAGACCTCAATTTCCCCCAAACTCACATATTCTTGACGTCGTTCTCTGAAATCATCGGCAGGGTAGGTGAGAAAAGGGACAACGGCGGCAGGTTTCGGTCAGCGGACAGGAAACGTACTAATGCGGAAACAATATAAGCTCACCCGTCCTTCCAGGAAGGTACTTGGCTATTGCAGCCCATCTGCAAGCAGGTTGGACCACAGTTCACATACATTGTGCAGTCCAGAGCCGTCTGGCACCATGCGCCTACTAACCTGTTTCCCAAGTGCGCATGGCGCATGGCTAATGTCGTCTCCTCCATAAGAGACCAAGGAGGCTTACTGCGAGACGGCTGCCGCGCATCCAGCGCTTCCGAGCTCGCATTCCTCTTTAGCCGGACGCGAGGATTCTGGGTTCCAAGCTCCAAGCTCGCCCGCTGTGCCATAACGTCGCCCGTGCAGAAGCTGCTCGAGCCCGACGGCTCATGATTTTCTGGCATGCCAAGGCCGTCCATTACACACGCCGTCCCTTAAAAGGCGAGACACGCACCCTCCCGAGAAGCGATAGAAGGAATCCGTTGAATATGTGATGCCGGCATTAGATTGCAGCTGGTACTGAGGTCACCTGGTCACGACTGGACTGCGTCGGCACAAACGCCGGCTCAACCGCTCAGGCAGCACCCTTCCAAACCGTGCTGATGAGGCTCAAATAAAATGCTTTTCTGGCATGAAACGTCAATTCCCGGCGCCATCACCTGTACGGGAGTGCACACTTCCAATATATAGAACAATATCTTACTGCAACAACCTTTTACTATTACAGTTTGCTCAGTTTGCTCGGGCTGGAGGAAAAGCTCGACGCATGTGTACGGACTGCAGTGTTGAGGTGTCGTCATGTGCTCAAATTGTCCATCCGCCCTCAGCACAATACATTCCTGCGTGCAAGGATTATGTAATAAAATACTTATGTGTGGCTGAGCCTGTTCGATTGAGAGCGATCCAGTGGCGACATCCGTATAATTCTGAACATCGCGTCCGGACGGCATGTCCTCAACGTTTTTTATTACGTTACCTGCGTCTACATGACGCCTGCAGGCTTACTGGAATTTATAAGTTCCCGGCTCGGACTCCCGAACCGTAAGGGCGACCTACACGGTCATGAGAATGCTGTAATTATCCGTTTGCCGTTTGCACATCATGTGTGACATTATGCAAGGATTTGCTATCATGTGCCTTGGCACGTGCTGCTGAGACCCAACCTGGCCGTACGGCCATCGGGGCCTGTTGCTGGAATCGGCCTCACCGTTTGCCCCGGTCTTATCAGGTCGATACCAGATTTCCCTTGGGGCTTGCGGAATATGAATGGGTCCGTCAGGGACAGTCCACAAGGTAAACGCATGCTTGGGCAAGCGTGGGCACATTGGTGAACTCAACAAGCGCTTGGGTCCCCACGAACAGCACCCTTCAACATCAAAACTTCGTGCTTGGGACCATGATGGGACCTTGGGCCCCTTGCTCACCCCGACCTTCCGTGTACGGGGTCTAGCAACCGCTCGGTCTCGTGCAGACATGGTAGTACAGGGGCGGTCGTTGGGAGGGGGGGGGGTATTTCGGCGCCCGACAGAAGTGTACGGAAGATAGGGCTGGATGGAACCCTCCCATGCATCGCACCCAATGGAAATACGGTGATCGAAATGCTGGATCTCCGTCGCATCACTACGCCGCTTGGCCGATGGCCGTGAGCCCACGGACAGCCCAGAGCGACCGATGGAACAAACTGTTCACCCCGGGTGAACACGGGTGAACATACCCACCGCCTCACCCACCGACGCAATGGTAATTCTGCTGATGTGCGCAGCCGCAGTGCTTAGGAAAAATGGATAGCCATTTATACCCGCAATCACAGGAATACAGAAACCGTGAGCTTGCTTCGCCTTCCGCTGCTTCACCGAGCGCCTTAACACATCTGTCTGTCTGGACAGCGCACGTGGTAACTGGCAGCAGCAGTACACTCGAGACGCATTGCATGCACGCATCTCCTGTTAAGCGCAAAAAGAAACAGCAATTTATTGTGTAAGCTACGATGTCATTGCCCTTCGCAGCCAGCGCATTACAGAGTCACGGCCGCGCCTGTAGTGGCGCAAACAGCATTGGGCAGTACATGAACATTTGTCGTGTAGAAATTAAATATTATCTCGTCTTGACCTTTTCAGCCCTCACGTTGACAGACGCTGACGTCCTCCGACAATGCTGCTGCAACAGCTCCATCACCACCTTCAAAATATCGTACAACTTCCAATTGTTTTAAAAATATTACCATTTTACATCTCATGAATTGGATGCAGCCGGAGTGCACTTCATACCTGCTCGTCTACTTCTCGTCCAGATTACGTACTGTAATCGGAAAGACGGCAGTCGCGTCGAATTCCCTACAATGTGTTACCTTCAATCTGCTTGGCAAGATTTATTGTATTGAGTGAGGTCTGCCATTTGTATTGTACCATACTGCTCCGCGTCTGCGCGGCCACCAAAAACATCCTCGGAATCTTTGCCCAAGAAGTGCACTATTACTTCTCTGGCTTCAACATGGGTCCAATTTCCGTGATCGACGTGACAGGTGGCCTTTAAACTTGTCAGGGAATACTCGACAGAGATCTATTACTGCTAACAGCGTCATTTACGTAATTGTGAGCGTTACCACTACCTCGTATGAATGTTACAGCAGACGGATTGAAATCGTTGGTGCATAATGTATGCAAGTGATGCAACCGTTATAAGGTGGACCCGGTGCGTGTCTGTGAGGTGTGTTCCAGCCCGTTGTCTTTTGGGAGGGGCCCCAGCCGTCTTCAGGGACGCCCTGCGAAGCCCCGCCGACAAAGCAATTCCGCAATACAACGCCGCTTGAAAATGAGGTGGAAGCAAACCACATCGACCCAAGCACGCAAAGCCACCCAGCTGGGCAACAATACTGGTGGGATACAAGCGCGCACTAGGTGCGGACCATGCCCGTCGGGACTAAGGGTCCACCTTGTAACGGTTGCAAAAAGCCGCCAAACATGAGGGAAGTTGCCCACACAGCCACCCCACACGTACGCAAGACACCCGTAACCCAGGACCACTCCGGAAGCATCCCGTGTCGTGTGCGGCAATTTCGTGGCACCACCAACCCCGTCGACGGTTGGATGCCTCGTCAGCAAGGTACAGCTCACCTGCAGCAGCCGCAGCCCTTGGAAGACCTGGGGACACATCATAGGCCGGAGATGACCCAAATCCCCATCCGCCGCGGCATACCTGTGTAGTACAGTACGACAGTGCGACACCATCATGCTGGGGGATATCCGGTGGCGGAGTAAGTGCTGTGCCGTCACCTGCACACTACAGGCGCCTCATCATCGCATCAATCGCTACCAAGAACTGCGCAACCTTCACCAGCCACACGCGGGAGGGAGGCAGGGGGTCACGCAGCTCCGCCAGCCACCACGTACACCGGGTCCCTGACGCGCCAGGCAGGACCGCCCCTCCCGGAAACCGCACCAAACCCTGCCGGATCAACCGGCGGGTTAGTTGGGTTGGGTAAAACCCCCTAAAAACCTTCTAAGAGATTGCCAAGTCTGCCCACTTCTGCGATCCATGTAGAAGATTGCTCCCTATTTGCGGATGGCTTGTTGCCGTCCTTGGCCACCCCCGGCCGCCTTTCGGACGCCCGGGGCGGTCCATCATTGGAGGCAATGTCAAATCTTTGAAGGTTGCTGAGAAGGGGACACTGGGGACACTGGGGAATGATAAAACCCTAGGAGACGAGCTTGTCCAACCCTTCCCTCGCAGGCGTCGGGAGTTTTGGCGAGAATTTAGAAGGCAGGTTCGACCTGGTTCGACGGTGCACAAACCTACCACGCCACGCCACGGCAGCTAGAACGGTTTGAATTTTACCATGGCGCAGTTCATTTAGGACAAAAGATATCTTCCAAACAGAGAAGCAAGATTATGGAAATAATCTGTGTTTCTGACATTCGTTACATAATGGCATAATGGTCATGTAACGCGACATGACAATACTCCTCAGGCTACAGTACAATCGACACCATACTACAGTTTCGTAATCGACGACGCAATTTTCTTTCTAACTTATAAAATTCTGGAGCGACGTTCTTACCGATGCGCTTATCGCGCCCGATTGCAACACCATCTGCTCGGTCAGGTCGGGTTTGTTTCTCAGCCGTTAGCTGCATAAGCCGCTCGTATCCAATGGTACAGGTTAAGAGCATGGAACGCAAAAGCATGCACTGATCCCGGACTGAGGAGGGTTGAGCATGTCACAGGGTGGCCTGTTTTGGACTCCCCCTTGGCGATCCTGAATTGGTGTGGAAGTTTCGCGTACTTGACCCCTCACGGCGAGGGCATATTACCTGGCCGGGCCTGCCCCTGGGTGTCTAGTCCGCTTTTGTCTCTATTTGTCAGATGCTGCAAACACCCATGAGCATAGCCCTGGCGTACTTGGCGGCATAACGATAACTGCTTGACCAGCGGCTGCTGTCACAAGGTGTGCATCGTCCTGTCGCCGGCCGTACACACTCACAACGACACACACGCGCGCGCGACACAGTCCCGCTGGGCCCTCCGGGCGACAGATGTCTGGCCGTGCCAGCTCCTCCCCCTCCCTCTGTGACACGACCAACAGCGAAGTACCGCACGCATCCCTGACCGACTGGCTGGCTCCTTGGCTGGCTGGCTGGATGACCCGATTAATGAATCCACGAGTGGGATCCACGAGTGGGGCCAAAGCGGAGTGAATGAATGAATGAATGAATGAATGAATGAATGAATGAATGAATGAATGAATGAATGAATGAATGAATGAATGAATGAATGAATGAATGAATGAATGAATGTTACGGCGGACCCCAAAAGGGATCAAGGAATGCTACAGTGGATCATCGAAGGGCAACCCTGAACCTGTCCACCTCCCCAACCCCGGGCTGCTGGAACGCGACGCATCACCACCCGGCGGCCCCTCGCGGCCCCTCGCGGCCCCCTCCCCCGCCTCTGCGTGCATGCAGGCAGGCGCCTCCTCAGAAGATCGCAGTCCACATGTTGACCAGGCGGCGGTGCAGCGACAGCAGCGTGTGGTTGTAGGCGAGGCCGCCCAGCTCGGGCTGCCACGTGAACGCCCTGCACGCGGGCCGGCGGCGGCGGCGGCGGCGGCGAGGGCGAGGGCGTGGGCGAGCCGCACACGGGTGATGGTGGGTGCGGCGGACGCTCGGCTTGCGGGCGCACGGATGGGCTGCGACGCGCACAGACGGGGGGGTCAGTCCCGCGCACTCGTCTCCATCCCACAGCCTCAGTTGTCCCAAGTCTGCCCCTCGTATGCCCTCCTCCTCCTCCTCCTTCCAGACCGCGCCAGGGATACGAGGTCCTCCAGGCGACCCTCCCCGCATACCCCACCCACGCACTTGCAGTGTTGGTGGTGGCATGGTATGGATGTGCTGAGGGCAACGAGTTCTCCGGCATCCCCTCAAAAACCCTCAACCCACTGCTGCACTGAAATCGAGCGTTGATGATGGCCGCTCCGCCGCTCCGCCGCCGCGCCCCCGACAACCACTCACCGGTGCACCTCCGCCAGTCCGTCCTGCAGCTTGGTGAGCTGCTCGGGCGTGATCGCGTCCAGCAGGTCGAACAGGCGGTGCAGGTTGTGGCGGCTAATCCGTATGGAAAAGCGCTCGTACGGCAGCACGTCCCACAGCGGTGTGTTTGCAGCAACACGGGATGCAGGAGATACGGCCAGGGGCCTACTGAGGGGGGACGTTGGGAATCTGCAGGACCGTACACCTCGGCACACACACACACGGCCCAGTGTTTTTATTTATGCACACAGAGCTCAGTTCTATTCTATGCACACACACACACACAGCTCAGTTTTTATTTATGCACACAACGCTGATGCGTCCACCCGTCTTCCACTGACGTCTTCCACTGACGTCTTCCACTGACGTCTTCCACTGACGTCTTCCACTGACGTCTTCCACTGACGTCTTCCACTGACGTCTTCCACTGACGTCTTCCACTGACGTCTTCCACTGACGTCTTCCACTGACGTCTTCCACTGACGTCTTCCACTGACGTCTTCCACTGACGTCTTCCACTGACGTCTTCCACTGACGTCTTCCACTGACGTCTTCCACTGACGTCTTCCACTGACGTCTTCCACTGACGTCTTCCACTGACGTCTTCCACTGACGTCTTCCACTGACGTCTTCCACTGACGTCTTCCACTGACGTCTTCCACTGACGTCTTCCACTGACGTCTTCCACTGACGTCTTCCACTGACGTCTTCCACTGACGTCTTCCACTGACGTCTTCCACTGACGTCTTCCACTGACGTCTTCCACTGACGTCTTCCACTGACGTCTTCCACTGACGTCTTCCACTGACGTCTTCCACTGACGTCTTCCACTGACGTCTTCCACTGACGTCTTCCACTGACGTCTTCCACTGACGTCTTCCACTGACGTCTTCCACTGACGTCTTCCACTGACGTCTTCCACTGACGTCTTCCACTGACGTCTTCCACTGACGTCTTCCACTGACGTCTTCCACTGACGTCTTCCACGCGCGGCCGACGCCTCCCGCCCGAGCTATAGACTGTGCTGTGCCGGGGCCGCTCCGCCACTTAGTGCCTTGAAGCCCATTCGAAGCCCATGAATTGGTTCCCCACACAGATTTTGGCATTCCAGCGTACCGAAGTCGCCCTCCACTCTGCGCTTCTTCCCACCTACCCCTAGCGGTTCGACCTCCCCCCGCGACACCTCCGGTGCCCGGCGGCAGCCTACGACACCCGGCAGCACCCCGCGCCATCCTACCGGCCACATCCGACTGCACCCCGGCACTCTAAACCCACCCTCCGACAACCCCGCGGTCTCCTCCGACAACCCCGCGGTCTCCTCGGGCACCCCGCGGAGCGCCCTCCTACCGGCCACACGTGGTCCTGTGTCATGACGGGGACGCATCCCGCGTAGACCGCCTGACTTGGTCGGATGCCCCAGCCGAAGCCCATCGGGGCGAAGCAGAACCGGCTCGCGTTGGAGGCGGCCGCCAAGTGGTTCCGACCGCCCGTCAGGTTCCACCAGGGGGGTAGTGCTCCCGGACGTGGCGGAAGACGGAGGCGAAGTGGGGCCCGGGGAAACCCAGGTTGCCTGGTGGTGGTGGCGGTGCGACAACAGATAGAGGCCGGCCGCGGGAAGGAGTTGGAATTGAGGACGGACGTCTGGGTCCAGAGCCGGGGAGGGGCGAGGACGGCGTTGGTAGGCACGACGTGCTGGGTGAGGTGACTTCCCCCGACATCTCTCCGCAGCTGTGGGGGTCTCCAGGGAACCCCCCCCCCCAGCCGCCCCTCCAGGGGCGCCTACGCACCGGTGTAGTAATAGGTGTGCGTCGGGATGTACAACAGATTGGCCTCCCGGGGTTCCCCCAGGCGCCGGGGCGAAGGGGGGGGCGAGGGCCGGGGGGGGGAGGGGCGGAGTGTCATAGGATCATACGGGGGTGGTAGAGTCGTGCCGTGCCGTCTTGTGAGACCCGCGGGTGAGGGTGGCTTCGACGGGCCCGCGAAACAGAGCCGATGGGAAGCAGCCTCACCACATGTCAACGATAACCGTCAACGACAACTGTCACTGAGCTCAACACTCACAAGCAGCGGTTGGCAGCACACGTTTGCAACAGCATTTCCCAGCAGAGCAAGGTGCGGCAAAGCACCATGTGCCGTACCAGTGGGGGGTCACGATCTCGTACCAGGTGCCTTACGACTCACCACGGGTTTTCTGTGCGGTGTTCCGTGCCCCCCAGCAGGCGCTGGTAGAGGTCGGTTTCCGCTAGGTAGATGGAATGGTGCAGGGGCCTGGCCGGTCCAACGAAGAGAACGCGTAAGATTAAGAAGAGGTGGAAGAGGAGGAGGAAGAGGAGGAGGAGGAGGAGAGGAAGGCAGGGGAGGAGGAGGAAGGTGACGAAAACCGAGACGCGGCGGCCAGCAGAGGGTGCAAACCCCACGGGTGTGGGGATAGGGGAGAGCCGCGACGATACGGGCGAGGCCTCTGAGGTACGGCACAAGGTGGGGTGGGTCGGTGACGTCAGCTCTTGCCCAGCGGCCCTTCTCCGACGACAGGGGATGCGCTGGGTGGGTGTGGGTGCGATAACGCCGGCGACCCCGGCCGGACTGCAGCGCGTGGCAGCAGCAGCAGCAGCAGCAGCAGCAGCAGCAGCAGCAGCAGCAGCAGCAGCAGCAGGGCCCCCGCCCCGGACACCCACCAGCCATCGTCGCTCGGCCGCATGTACGACACGGTGGCCGGTAAGTCGTACATGTAGATCCGGAGCTCGGTGGGGTGGGGCGTCCACTCTGCGGCCGCGTCGTGCGCCAGGAGGGGGTGAGAGGGCCCGAGAGGGGAGGGAACGCCGCGGGAGGCATGTCAGAGCTGAAGTCGTCCACTTGATTGCAGCCCCTGGTTGGCTCCCCGGCATCATGGACCCCACCCATGGTTGGTATGGCAAGTGTGTTGGTACTTGGTTTGGGTCGAGCGGGTCTCTTATATCCAAACACCACCCATGTACGGATGGACGCACAGCTGTACATGCTCTATGGATGTGCCGTACAGGGTGTACACCCGATGACGTACCGATCGCTCCCTGGGGCCCGCTGCCCGCTGTGGCAGTCCGGGTCACTGCACAGTCCACCCAACGAGTGGTCCGAAGGCTGCGCATTACAAAACATCGAAACATGGCCCAGCAAACGGGTGCGGGCGCACCGCGCCACATGGCCCCAACCCTGCGGCGCCGGCCCCAGTTGCGGCCCCGGCCCCCGGCCCCGGCCCCCGGCCCCGGCCCCGGGCGACCGGTACGGCACCCAGAAGTGAGCTACGTTCCCCCCAGGGCCCACTGCAGCATGCTCGTGGAAGGCAGATGGACGCTGGCGAATGAAAGGGCAGAGGGAAAAGAGGCGCTCGTCGCAACAAGAGACCCTATCCCATACCGTATTCCGTCAAGACCGCACCCCTTCCCCGCCGCCCGCCACACCCGCAGTCAGTGACCCAGATTCATACCTGCGGCCGAGAACGCCCGGCTCCTCGCGCAGCCGGCGCCCCAGAAGCCCGGGCGGCAGTGGCGAAAGCCGTTGGACTGGCAGGTTCCCCGGCCGGAGCAGGCCAGGGGGCAGTGCGCATGACTCGGACCGTTCGCACGCGGGGCCGCTGTTGAAGGGCGTACATGCGCAGGTGGGCTCCGCACCCGCCACCACGCACACGCCGCGGTCGCCGCAGCAACACGGCAGGGTGAGTGCGCAGTCGACGGGTGGGTGGTCCGGGGCGGTGTGGCGAGGGGCGAGGGGCCATAGGTCGGTGACGGGTGTGGGTGCGATTTGGCGATGGCGGCTGCGGGTATCGGGTAGCTGCGCGACCAGCTGCGCTACCAGCTGCGCTACCAGCTGCGCTACCAGCTGCGCTACCAGCTGCGCTACCAGCTGCGCTACCAGCTGCGCTACTAGCTGCGCTATCAGCTGCGCTATCAGCTGCGCTACCAGCTGCGCTATAGCTGCGCTACCAGCTGCGTTACCAGCTGCGCTACCACCTGCGCTAACAGACCGTTGGAGGTTATTTACCGTTGGACGTACAGCATGAACGACGGTCGGGGACCGCACGGAGCCTCTCTTCAGCCCCACCTATCGGTGGGGTAACCCCACCCCACGCCACGAAAGTGCCTCAGCGCCATTAGTCGTCAGCCGCTGCCGTATTGTGTCGCGTGGGCCCGCAGGTGACAGCCCCCGTGCCCTTCGTGCCCTTCGCCACCCATCCCAGGATCCCCGGGCCGCACCGGTTTGGGCAGCGGTCCAGGGGAACCACTTGGTAGCCGCCCCGGCTGCGCAACGGCGCCGGCGTGGCAGCTACCAGCTGGAAGGCGTCCGGACCGTCTACACCCTCCTGTGTGGTACGACACCCAGGAGGTACGACGGAGGACACAAGTACGGCATCTAGCTCAACTGGATGGGGGGCTGTAGGCGAAGCGCTAGGTGTTGCTGCGACGTCGAGCGGGGGCGAGGGTGGCGGTCGTAACGAGCTGCGGCGGCGGTGGTTACGGTGCGGCACCGCCGCGAGATGGGCTCACCTTCCTCACGCCGCTTTTCCAGACCAGGTACTCGGTGTAGTTCCTGTGGTGGGGTTCAGAAAGCTGTTGCTCCTCCGGCACATCCGGATACTCGTAACAATGCACCTCGTGCCACGACGAAAACACCTGCCGCCGGCGCGGGGAATGTGTTTGACACGCGACAGGGTTTTGTATGGGGTCGCGCGGGTGCGTGAAGTTGTACGGCAAACTGCCGCGGCACGCAGCGACAGGATTGGTGGCCGTGTACATGACGCCGAGTGTGGGCGGCTGCGGTTCGTGAGAGCAGGTTGTGACGACAGGGTTCGAGCTAGCGAGAGGTAGCGTCAGGACGAGTTGCGGGTTCAGCACTATGAGGGGGGGTAAGTTGGGTCTTGCGTGAGTGGGCAGTGTTAAGGGGGAGTGGGCGAGGCGGCTTTGGGTCGTACCCGGTCGTACCGGGTGGCTGCAGACCCGCGGGTCTTTCCAAAACTCGCCGCTGCATGAGATACGCTGCAGCTGCCGGTAGCAATAGCAGTTCTTGGGGAAGGCGAGTCCGTATTGCGGTACGGCACCGTCGCGGAGAGATGACATGCAAGCTGGAATTAGCGGGATGCTGCAGTCGTGCCCTGCCGGCGAGGGTCGGGCGATGAGACGGGTGGAGAGGGGATTCGTTAACGAGGTACGGAAGTCGAAACTACGAACCACCTGGACACGAAGCAGTTTTCGTAGACGCGGCAGCCTTCATCAATCGTGAACATGGTTCCTGCGGATTTGAACGAGCCCGAACGAACTACTCCCCGCCGTCCCGCTGCCACGTGTTTACAACCTGCCTCAAACGGTTCATCTCGGTGATCTACAGGATATTCAATCAATCCAAATCCAAACTGGCATTCACAATTGCCCTCCTCGGCGTTGCAGTTGCCCCGTTGAGAGCAGCTTTCGGGGCAAGTCATCTTGATTTCCTTGAAGTTGTCAATGCTTTGCTTTTGCGAACAGGTAATCTGACTATGGCCGCATAAGACCAGCAGGCAAAGAAATGCGTAATACTGGCGCAGTTCTGGCCCGCGTAACATTTTTCCATCGACGGTGCATCAACATGGGCTTAGGGTTTTATTAATTTGAAATTCATGCGTATTGTACTCACAATGCGATTGCCAAGGCTATGGATAATTGCTGGTTTTATGATGCAGTACGGGACTGACTAAGGCTGTCAAAGAAAATAGCAGGATGCAAGCGGATGCAGTTAAAATTCTCTATTATATGTGCTCGGCTTAAACTTACGTTTCCAGGAACTGCGCTGACATTGCAATGCCTGCCATCGGCTCATGGATTGCTGTACGAAGTTCCGACACAGGGAAGCGGAACGAAGTCAGACCCACCCTAATTTACGCATTCCGTTTCTTCACACGGATAGCGATGGTATCGCCCTGAAGCTGAAACTAGTAACTGGTCGTTGTTATTTGTAAAGACCACCAAGGAACAGACCTGCTGCCCCAGCCCTCAAACAGCAACCCATTGACCGAACGCTTCCCAAGACCCTTACCCCTATTCCATGACATCGGCCCGCCATGGCGTTGTTCCCTGGATGTCTTCGGGCTGAACTTGAGTGTATCCACATTGGCCCTGTATTGCTCGGGATGGCTAGGTTGAAGTGCAAGAAACAGTGCTGACAGTACTCCGGGGAGGAAATTAACCCTCGCACAGGAACTCTAGGCAGATGCTGGCAAAGCAGAGGGCGATGGACGGGATGCCCGCGGCCGCGCACCACGGGCGCCGATACCGGTATATGCGCGGGGCCAGCACGGGGTCAGGCGGGGTCCGCAAGGGTCCGCTGTGAAGGTTTGCAAGGTTCTTATCATCATGTGCATGGTGCAAGTGCAAACAGTCTTACGATACACGTGCACGTCCCAGGTCCAGCAGGCTGCTAGTGCTGGGCCGGGTGCACGTCCTGACGTATCCTGGCAAGGCCTGGCAGTAGTCCCCGATGTTTTTGCGCGCCATTGCACTGCAGGGAAATTTCTAAGCCACCTGGTCCAATCTTGCCACCTGGTATGACCAAGAGCTCTTGGGTGCACGTGAGCACGCGCAGGGTGAACGCAGGGTGAACTTGTGCGGGGAGCATAAAGCAGCCCCCGCGAACGACAGAGTTTATAAACACGTAAACGTAAAGGGGGATACAACTCAACTAGAGAAATTTGAACACCCACTTCCTAACCAAGCCAACGGTCGGCTCGCAACGTACAAGTGAATGGAGCCGTACGCTGTTGTGCACAAGTTTGCTTCAGAATGTGCGTATACTCGCCAAGTCGCCTTATACGAATAACTAGTGCATTGGAATTGACACATTGCACGGCAATTTTCTGTCAGGCAGTCCTTGTTTGCCAAACTCCCTGGCGCAAGAGTCTCGGTACTTTGCTGGTCATTCCTGAATCCTGATGCACCAATTTGTCTTCCTTAAGTTGTGCTAAGGTTCTGAGTTATAATCGTATTGCGTAAGCAGCACACAGCTCTTGTCCGGAACGGCCTATGCGTCTCTGTCCTCATGAAGAAAATGAATTGATATGAGTGACTTCCAACAGATGTGATAGCTTATGAGATGCTGGCGGAGAGGAGGACTTGGGATGGTACGCTCGGTCCTGGTCCTTTTGGTAATCTTTTCCTGTCAGAGCTATGCACAGCCAAGTAAGTTCGACGGAAATGGCGCTCACGGTTTGGCCAGGCGGGTTGCTATTTGTTGCACGTCTTGACTTCTGTTCTTTGGTATCACGGCGCAGCATCCCTACAGCTCCAAGCGCAGCTTTTTAATTTGAGCTTGGTGCTTCAGCCAGCATCGGCGGAAGATGCTGCCAAGCTCTGTACCAAGGACTCGGCCTTGTCAGGGCCAGGCGTCCTAGCGCCAGCGACGCTCCTCCTCTATGTGCTGCAAGACGTCCTGGCGAAAAATGCAGCTATGTTGCAGGTAGTTAACCGAGCTGGACGCGTCTTGGCCTCTCGCCGGGCAGTACATTCTGGCTTCCGCGCAGTGCATCGGTCTCTGCTAAGAGATGCCCGGATGCAATGTTGGTTCTGTGGTCGGCACATGGAGGGTTGTAGGACGTGGCAGGTTGACTTCACCGCGGTTACACTTGTGGGTGTGAGGTCGCGCGATTGAGGTATCCGAACAGTGTGTTTGCGGCAGAGTTGAGATCCTAAGAAGCGTTCCGCATGCATGCTAAGCAGCGACAATATTGGGACCCAAGCCCGAAACCCTGGCACCCCTTCCCCCGCGCCTGTGCCGTCTGTGCTGCGTAACCCGCACACGTGTGCTTACTACGCGGCGCAATAAAGTTTCAGGGTTCTGCATCCCACCTCTTGCGCACCCCGCTTGCATCCCAGCTGCACGACAGCCAACATGCATGGGGGGCCAGTTTCTGCACCAGTCGTCCATGCCAGTTTCTGCATCGTCAATGCGATCTGCGGCCTGCTGTTATGTTAGCGCGATATGTCACAATGTGACTGTTCTGCTATGGCATTCCCGGCCAAAATCCCCGCTGGGGCCCTCCGCCTGCCTCCTCCCCCGTGCCCGCAGTCCCATATCAGGCAAGACCCCGTCGTGTACAGCACAGGTGCGGGGCGAGGCGGCTCCGCAGCAGCAGCAGTGCAGCAGTGTCCGGGTGTGATTGAAAAAACATATGATTGGGTTCCACCCGACTGCATCCCGCTTGTCCAGCACCACCCGACCGGACCCGGCCGCCGCCACCTAAACCCGAACCCAAATGCGAATTTCATCCATCCGTCTGCGTCCCCACCCACCTCACACTCCAACCTCCGACAACTCCTCACCCTTTCCTATCCCCTCCCCCCAACCGAAATTCCCTAACCCCCGGCCGCCCACTCCTTTCCTGTACGTCCCTTCCGTTCCCTTCCGTGTCCCACCCCACAGGCGGCAGCAGCCTCTGGGTGATGGACCCCTGGGGCAGCTGCCGGGCGATCATCCTGCCCTCCCGGCTGTCCAACTACACGGGGGCGGTGGAGCTGTCGCTGGTGCCCTGCTCCTGGTCGCTGCAGTTTGTGTGCATGGAGTACGCTGTGGCGCAGGCGCTGTCGGCAGGGGTGAGTTTGGGCCGCCGACAGGCCGGGTCCGGGTGCCCCTCTGGCCTGCCGCTGGGGACGAGACTGCAGGGCCTGACGGCGTGATCCGCGTGTGCGTGAGGGCGGGGGTTACGGTGGTGTTTGTGTGTTCGTAGGCAGAGCAGAGCAGGAGTGCGTGACATGCAAGGGGTATCGCCATGCACGGGAAATGCCCGCATGTCACACGAGTGCCCCCTGCACCAGCCCAAAAGATAAAAGCGAGGCGGAGGGCGGGTGACGGTGGGTACGTGATGAGGCGGAGGGTGAATGACGAGCCGCGGAGGTGGGCACATGTCGTCAGGCGGGCGCATATTGGCTGAGCTGGTATCGTCGCGTCTGCCAGGTGGTGCGGGTCCGCAGCCCCCCGGGTGGGTCACATGAAGGTTCTGTGTACCCCACTGCGGGTGTGTGCCAAGGCCGGCTTCCTGGGATCGCCACCTCCTGGCGGTAGCACGGGTCCTGAAGGAGCCGGGAGCCGAAGTTCAAGTCGCGGGGCGCGTCGCTTAGCCGCGCGCGGTGGGAGCGGGTGCTGGATATCGACGTGTTGAGCAACCGACCCGCGCGTGTCCCTGCTGGGTCTGCCTGTCGCAGTTGACGCTGCCACACAACATGTACCGCGTGCCGACACCGCCGGCGCTGCCGGTCGGCGTGCCTGCGGCCGCCGGCGGCGGCGCCGACGGGATCGCGCCGCCGGGCTACCGACTGGTCCGGTCGGGTGTGACGCTGGGCTACGCGACCGTTCCGGCGGCTGCCACGTTCTTCTCTGGCCGCGCGATGTACCAGCAACTGGGTCCGGTCGTGAACATGGTTGGCAGGTAAGGAGCAGAGGAGGGGGTTAAAGGGTTGATGGGTCAGGATTGATGCGGCCGATGAGGGGGCGGCAAGGGGTCGATGCTGGCGATCGGACAGCGGGGAGGCAGGTGTTCCGGCGGCCTGTAGCTGGCCATAAGGTGGCGCATGAGGCGGTTTCGGGGCCAGGCGCGGCTGCACCGGGATTCAGTCGGCTGTCGCCGCGCGGTGTGGGTTGGCGCGGCCAGCGGAGCAGGAGTGATCGTGGCAGCAGCTGATTCAGTGGGGGGAAAGGCTGCTATCTGGTCAGGCTGCCTTGCCGCTTGCCGGCGGGCATATGACACACGGCGCACGGTCACGCTGGGCTGGCAGCCTCGGGAACAGGCGCCGCGACGGGCGCGAGCGTTCAGGAGGAGGCCTTCTTTCGGCCGCTGCGGCGGCGGCGGAGAGCCGGCGACGGGGAGAGCCGGGCCGGAGCCAGCGAAAACAGCGGCCGGCTGCGCAGGCAGCTCTGCGGGCACGACGACGGTCGGAGCGGCATACCGCATACGGCTGGGCTGGACGGGGCGGCGATGCGGCAGCCAGACCAGACCAGACGGGCCAGGCACGACGGACTAGACGACGGCGATGCAGCCAGACCAGGCCGGCGCGGAGCGGAGCGGATCCTCTCCCTTGGTCCCCACGGCGCGGTGACGCGCAGTCACTCAACAACCAATGCGCCGTTGACTTAGCTGCCCGTGCGGGGTCTGCGCCCGCGAGTTGTGCCGTCCGTGAAGGCGGCGGCGCGCCATATCAGACCAGACGTGCCCACTGATCTCGGATGACTGATCCGGGGTTCCGGGTGCGGAATGGCCACCAGAGCGTCAGTCCCTTGCTGGGGCCGCGGGCCACTGCGCGGGCTCGACGCGGCTCCACCCCGGGGGCTCAAACCATCTGCTCGCCAGCTGCCGCGGCCTCAGTCTCTGTTGCTCAGCACCCCGCCAAGCGCCGGCACCCTCTCGTTCGCTTCACTGTGCGGGGGTGCCTTACCTCCCTGTACAACCCATCACACTTTACACGGCTCAGTTCTTTTTTACACACACACACACACACACACACACACACACACACACGTATCGCGCACCGTTGCCTTGCCCGCGGACGAACACCCACTCCCCCCAGGTGGCGTCCCAGCGGGTTGGACGCCATCCGCCCCGTGGCCACGAACGACGCCACCTCCGTGGTCGAGTCGGCGATGGCGGATGACGGCCTCCTGACGGACTACTTCGGGAGCGGCGCCGGCGTCGCCGCCGCCGCCGCCGTGGCGTCGTCCGGAGCGGCGTGGGCGGCGACGCCGCTGCCGCGCGAGAACGCTTCATTCTTGGCGGGGCTGCTGCACACGTCGTACATAACCCGGGTGGAGGGCTGCAGCAGCAACACGGCCGTGCAGCGCCTGCTGATTGTTAGCGCCGGCGGCGCGGCGGCGGCCCAGGGCGTCACGCGGTGCATCAGCAACTTCGCGGAGGAGGTGGTGACCGGCGGCTTCCTGGCCTACCTGGAGGGGTATTACGTGGACTACACCAACACGTCGGCCTCCTCCCTGGACGCCAGCATCGTGCAGCTGTGGTTCGTTTGGGCGGTTCCGGAGCGGTTCGTGACGGCCCCCGGCACGGGCGGCGGCGGCGGCGGGGCCGCCTCGCCGTCGCCGGCGGCGGCGGCGACGGTGTACGCCTCCGGCGGCGTGCTGGCCATCGCGCCGCGGCTGTCGCCCGCGATCCCGCTGCCGCAGTGCGACGGCGCGCGTCCGATGATTCCGCCGGAGGGCGTCATCCGGAACCGGGCCGAGTGCGGGCAGTCCTCCCTGGAGCAGTTTGCGTGTCCGTCGTACATGTGCTGCGGCACGACGCGCGGGCGTGTGGGCATCTGCGGCACGGGCGCGTCGGCGTGCCTGGTGCGTGGGTGCGGCGGGGTGTGTGATAACGTCTGTGTTATCGGGGTGTGTGTGTGGATTGGGTGTGTGTCTGTGGGGGGGATTGGGATGGGGTCGGTGGTCGGGGGGCGGGGCGGGGGACCGCCTGGGAGGTCCGACCCGGGACCCTCCATACGTATGTCTACCAATGTCATGTGCACACCCGCCCCCCAAACACACACACAGTGTGTTTTCTTTTACACATTTGCAGGTTAAGATGGTACGTATGTTGGTACTTGGTTTGGGTCGGGCGGGTCTCTTCTCTAAACACACTCACACTTCGCCCTACGTTTCTTGGGCCTGGGTTCTTCAACTGTACCCGCCTACCCCACCCCCAACCCTTGGGCCCCCGCTGCGCGACCGCTCTTCCCAACGGTCCTCTTCAACCACCGTTTGGATGTACGGACACGACAGCTGTCGGCCTGTGACCCGCGGTACGGGCTCTGCGGCTCGCTGCCGAACGACGCCCTGGAGGTGACCTCCCACGAGGGGATCCTCGGCGTGGCACCCGCGCCCAGCCCCCTCTCGTCCGCGCCGCCGTACATCACCAAGTACGGCGGGCCCAACAACACCATCGCGACCGCCACCGTGCGGTACGGCTCCTCCGTGTACGTGCTGGACAAGTCGGCCATGGTGCCGTACTCGGCCGCGGTCGACGCCTGCAAGTGCGTCCGGGCTGTGGCAGGGAGGGGGAGGGAGCTCAGGACGGGGCGCGGGTCCGGGGGGACGCGGGTCCGGGGGGGCGCGGGTCCGCGCACCCGATTTGGCGCGCTGGGGACGGGGTTGATGCGGCAGCGGGTCGAGGAGGGCACTCATGCCCCGGGCACGGCGCTTGCGCGGGGCTGAAAGGGGCGTTGAAAAGAAATCAGGGGGGTTGAAGGTGGGGGGCCATCCCGCGACCCCATAAACCCGCACGCCGGCAAAACCCACCCGTTCCATCCGCACACCCCCGTGCGAGAGCGTCGCTGTCCGCCGGCGTGTGACCCTAGCGCACCAGCAACCCCGCCCGCGCTGGCGGCTCGTGCGCGCGCGTCGGCGTCGGCGGCACCCCCGCAGCGCGGCTCATTACGGCCACCAACTCGCGCCGATCACCCCCCTCCCTCCCCGCGTCGTCACTTCGCTGGAGATCCCTGTACAGTCGAGTCTTACAGTCGGGGCATTTGCTCTGGCATAGCAGCGCAGTATAAACATGTCTGCGTCCAATTTCCTATACCCCCTCCCCGGTTTATTTCTTTTTCAATTTAACCCCCGCCCCGCGCTGCCACCCTGCTTGCGCCGCCGACCCTCCCGCGCATCGGGCCCCATGCGCTGCAGAGCCCAGACGCTGTTCGGCCTGACGTGGCGCCTCATCATGCTGCCGGACGCCTTCGCCTACGAGGTGACCCTGCTGGGCCGCTCGTCCTTCCTCGCGCTGCTGAGCAACCGTGAGTGGAGAATGCAAACCCGAAGTGAAGGGAGGGACCGGCGTGCATGTGGAACACGGACCGCAGGGTTATGAGCTTACGGCTGTGACGATAACCCTAGGAACCCAACCTAACCCAACCCGGAAACGAGCCCGAGGGGTGGGGGGCCGACCGGACGGACCGGGGGGTGGGGGGGACAATGCCGATGCGCCCTGCACCCAACCCTACATTCCGGGACGGCAGGCGCGTGGCATGCAGCCGACCCTCGTGGGGTTCGGCCCTGAAGTCGGCCTGAGGGCTGGACCGGGGGCAGGGCTGAGGGCTGGACCGGAGGCAGGGCTGAGGGCTGGACCGGGGGCAGGGCTGAGGGCTGGACCGGGGGCAGGGCTGAGGGCTGGACGGGGGGCAGGGCTGAGGGCTGGACGGGGGGCAGGGCTGAGGGCTGGACCGGGGCCAGGGCTGAGGGCTGGACCGGGGGCAGGGCTGAGGGCTGGACCGGGGCAGGGCTGAGGGCTGGACCGGGGCAGGGCTGAGGGCTGGACCGGGGGCAGGGCTGAGGGCTGGACGGGGGCAGGGCTGAGGGCTGGACGGGGGCAGGGCTGAGGGCTGGACCGGGGGCAGGGCTGAGGGCTGGACCGGGGGCAGGGCTGAGGGCTGGACCGGAGGCAGGGCTGAGGGCTGGACCGGAGGCAGGGCTGAGGGCTGGACCGGGGGCAGGGCTGAGGGCTGGACCGGGGGCAGGGCTGAGGGCTGGACGGGGGGCAGGGCTGAGGGCTGGACGGGGGGCAGGGCTGAGGGCTGGACCGGGGGCAGGGCTGAGGGCTGGACCGGGGGCAGGGCTGAGGGCTGGACCGGGGGCAGGGCTGAGGGCTGGACCGGGGGCAGGGCTGAGGGCTGGACGGGGGGCAGGGCTGAGGGCTGGACCGGGGGCAGGGCTGGGCCACGGAAGGGCTGGACCGGGGGATGGGCTGGGCTGCAATACGCTGCTGGTGGTCAAATCCCGGGTTTGGGGCCCTAGGGGGCCGCGAATCCGGAGGGTCGCAGCCCCCCGCATGGAGAGCGCAACCTGATCCCGCGCCGACGATGTACGGCAGCGGCAGCGGCCGCCGCCGGACGTCGCCCTCTCTGCCGTGGTCCTCCGCGGTTCAATCGTGGCCAGCTGCTTAACCCGCCGGCTGGCTGGCTGGCTGGCTGGCTGGCTGGCTGGCTGGCTGGCTGGCTGGCGCACCCCCCAGCGCAGTTTGAACATGCCTACCAATGTCCCATACCCACCTACCCACCCCCATGCCCCCTTAGGTGTGGCCTGGGTGCAGCCCCGGCCCGACGACGCGACGATGGGGTGGCCCGGCTGCCTGACGGTCACCTGGAACGTGGACGCCGGGTCGGTGCAGCTGGTGACGGTGCAGGCCGCCGAGTGCAGCAGCATCGCCAGCGTAATCTGCAAGGCGACCTGGCCGGTGCCGTCCAAGAACGGCAGCGTCTACGCCACCATGGCCGGCGCGGTGCGGCCGCCGCCGCCGCCCCCGCCGTCGCCGCCCGCGGTACCGACGCGCTGGAGGCCGGGTGCGTGGGGGGCGGGTGGGCCCTGGTGGGGACTCGTGGGGGTGGTGGGGGTGGTGGGGGCGCTGGTGCTCGTGGTGGTGGTGGTGGGGGTGCGGGTGGTGGGGGTGGGGGTGGGGGTGCGGGTTAGCCACCGGCTGACCGAACCTCGGGTGTCGGTGGCGACGGACCCCCTGATAAACCACAGAGGCAGCAGCAAGGCCGACGCAGTACAACACATATGCAGCACAACAACAGAGGGAGGGCAGTAAATGCGGTCTAAAGAAAAGAATGTGGTTTGAGGAAAAAGGAAAGATCAGTGAATGGGGGTGTGCTGAGCGCCGTACGCCGCGTGTGCCGTGTGCCGTACATCCGCAGGCGTCCACAGCCTGAGCACCAGCCTCATCGGCATCGGCCAGCCCAACTCGGGACCGAGCTGCGTCTTCGAGTCGTTCGGATGGCTGCCCGCGGGGGCGGTGGTGAACGCGCTGGTAAGCCGGCCTCCCCCGGTTGCGGGCGCCCTTACCCCCCCTCCCCGTTTCCCCCCGTGGCGAGCGGCCCCGCCCGCGGGCCCGGCGGCGCCGCCCGCGACCCAGCCCAGTCCAGATCGCATCGCATCGCCCTGCCCCGCAATGGAAGCCGCCCTGTCGCGCATTTCGGCGGCCCTGTCGCGCATTTCGGCGGGCCTGACGTGCGACGGAGAAGCCCTGTCTCGACCCTCGGACACCGCGCGAGGCCTGCTTTGGTGCCCACGACGCTCCGTTCCCTTCCGGTCCGTTCTGTGGTCGCCTCCCCCGCTGAGCCGCCATTGTTGCGTCCCCATACATGCCATTGCGTTCCCCCAGCACCCCAGCTGAGCCGCAGCATGGCTGTCTGCCAATGTCCTATACCCCAGCTGAGCCGCAGTATGGCTGCTCCTGTAACCCCCCGCTGCGCCGCAGGCCCAGGTCAGCGCGTCGCAGCTGAACAGCCCCTCGTCGTTCGCAGCGCCCGTGCCGCTGGGCCTCAACGTGACCCTCGATGCGCCCATCGCCGGCATCGCCACGCGGCCGCTGGTCACCTGGTCGGCCATCTCCGCCGAGCCGGCGGCGTCGTACGAGCTCGTCGGCGGCATTGCCGTACAGTACTGGATGGCGGGCGACGCCGCGCCGGCGCCGCCGGTGGTCCTTGGGTCGCTCGACGGGACGTACCTCAGCGAGAACGCGTCGTACGGCGCCGTCGCGCCCGCCGGCGGCGGCGGCGCAGCGGCGGCGGTGGACGTGGGGGCGTACCTGGCGGCGCCCGCGGGGTGGAACTCGCTCCAGCTGGACGTGGCGAATGGGGAGGTGGTGGTGGAGGTATTGGGTTGCCGGGGGGCCCTCGTGGAGCAGCTGCTGATGCGGACGAGTACGGGCCGTACATGGGCGGCGCCGATCGGTCCCTCACTGACCTGCTCCGTGCCGTTCAGCCGCCGGCCGCCGCCGGGGGGGTACCTCGTGGCGATCCAGGTGAATATGCGGCGAACGCGGGCTGGACGGAGAGGAGAGAGCTGTGTCTCTGCTGTACGGGAATCGACGGCAGCGCCGAGTGCCAGAGCCGAGGGGGGTTGGGAAGGGCTTGGAGAGGAGGGTGCGCATAGGGGAGAACAAACAGTGGGGTTGAGGGTGAGGGAATGAAACTCACGACCGACACATGTAGCGCGGTGGCAGTGCATTGGGGGGCAGCAGCGGGCGGGCGGGTGGGTGGGTGGGTGGGTGGGAGGACGAGTAGCTGATCCCGGCCCGGGCGGCCCCCCACCCACTGGGTCTGGGTTTTTCTTTTTTAACCCCCCATCCCCACCCTCACCCCGACGTTGTCTGCTCTTTTCCTGTACCCCCGACGCAGGCCTTCTGCGGCAGCTACGTCGAGGAGGTGAAGCTGGTGTGGGGCACACCTCCCGCCACGGGTGTCTCGGAGGTCGCGGCCGCGCCCGCGGCCCGCTCCTCCCCGCCCGCGATGCGGCCGGCGGTGTTCGGAGTCAGTGTGGGGTTCGCGGTGCTGGTGCCCGTGCTCGCGGCGGGCATCGTCGCGGCTTGGTGGTTGCGGAGATACCGCCGGCGGCGAATGACCCGTGGGTTGGCGGCAGCGACGGCGGCGGCGGCGAATCCGCCGCCGCAGCCGAAGCTCGCCGATGGGGCCGCGGACGGCGGCGCAGCCGCCGGCCCGGCCGGTGGCGGCGGCGCGGCGCGTAGCAGCGGGTGTTGCGGCCTGGAGCTGTTCGCGATCCTGGTGGAGGGAGGCCGGCGGGACGCGGCGTCCGGAGGGGTAGCGAGTGGTGGGGGGCCGGCGGCGCTGGAGGCGGCGGCGGCGGGCGCCGCTGGGGCGCGGAGTGGGGCCAGCGCCGACGGCCGCGCGGGCGGCGGCGGTGCCAGCGGCGGCGGCTGCGCGGCTGCTGAGGTCGCCTTAAAGTTGCGGAGCAGCAGCGGGGATGCTGCAGCCTCCAGCAACACCATCGAGTCGCTCGGTAACGCCTGCGGCGGCGGCGGCGGCGGCGCCGCCGCCGGCGGCGGCGCGTCGCTGGCCGCCGTTGGCGCCGCCGCGGCGACGGCGCCGCCGCCAGACGCCCTTGTCCCGGGGTTACCGTCATTGGCGATGGTCGGGAGGGTTGCAGGCGACCCTGGCGGCGGCGGCGACCTGGCGGCGTGCTCCGGTACGGCACCCGGCGCGCCGTCTTGGTCGATGCTGTCCGACGCGCACGAGTACAACACTCTGGACGGGACGGTCAGCGGCACGAGGACGGCCACGGTCGCGAGCGACGGCGGCGTCAGTTGCGACGCCGCGGTGGCGGCGGCGGTGGGTGCCAAAGGCGCCGATGGGGCGGGCTCGATCTGCTCTAGCACCTGCAGTAAACAGCAGCCGACGGCGGTGGCGGAGGCGGAGGCGGCGGTGGCGAAGGCGGCGGCGCCGGCGGCGGCGGAGGCGCCCGGGGGGCATCCGGCGTCGTGGATCGCCGGGCCGCCGCCGCCGCCGCCGGCAGCGCCCCCGGGCTCGGAGCCCTGGGCACAGAATATCCACGCGGACCTCTTCTACAAAGTCCTCTATGTGAGTGCCGTACATGTGGGCGTACGGCTGTACGGAATACGGCACACGCTTCGACGGCTGCCGTCCTGTCCCGCATGTGACGGCCGTCCTGCTGCCGGTCCCGTTGCTGCTTTTCCCGGCAGTCCTGGCACAGGCGGGCGCTCCAGGTGTCGGTGCCGCGGACTCCCACCTGGTTGTGCTGAATGAGAAGTCCGCCCGACCCTGGGTGTGCATTTACCCGTAGTCCCCCAGGCGACTAGTGGTGGCTGAGGGCGGCCCGTCCGTGTGTTGGGGCTCTTGGCATGTGGTCCGGCCGATCACGTCTGGGCTGGCCCGGGGTCGCCCCCTGCTCGGGGCGCCGGCCCCTGCCCTCCCCTCCCCTCCCCTCCCCCCGCAGCAGCGCAGTTTTTGAAACTGTCTACCAATGCCCTGTACGCCCTCCGCCCCCCCGCGGGTCCCCGGGTCCGTCTCTGGGTTCGGTTGTTTTCTTCAATCCGCCCCCGCAACGGAGGTCCCTGGCGTAGGGTACATGGCCTCACCTGCCTCGGCTGCGTAGGGCCCCGTGCAGATACGTCTTGACCGCACGTGCCTGCGATCCTGTTGGGGTCGAACTGATAAATATCCGCGCCGGCGGCGACGCCCGCCGATGGGGTCCCGTTGATCCGCATATGTTGACCAATTTCCTATGCACCCCCCTCCCCCCTTGACGACCCTTGACGACCCACAGCAATGGAAGCCGCCGGCGATGGGTGCGCCGCTGGTTGCGTTGGATCAGTCGGCGGCGGCGGCGGGGCCGAGCAGCGGCTCCAGCCAAGCGCCGGGGCCGCCGGGGCCGCCGAAGTCAAACGCTGCACCCACAGCGGACGTCCTCGCGGCCGCCGCCGCGGCCCTGGGCAGCGCGGCGGCGGCAGCGGTGGCGGCCAGGGCGGCGGTGGACGCGGCGGCGGCCTCGCCCGCCTGTACGTCGGCCACACGCTCCTCCGTCGCCGCTCCCTGGACGTCCTCCGCCAACGGATCGGCAGCCAGCGGCGGCACCCAACGGTCCGGGGGGCTGCCGCTGACGGCGGCGCCGCCGCCGGCGGCGGCGGCGGCGGCGCCGCCGCCCCTCCACCTCTTGCCCCCGTACACGTCGCATGCGCACCCCGGAGGTCCCGGGACGGCAGCGGGCAGCGGCTCCGCCTTCACCTCACCGAGGCTGGTGTCACCGGCGGGGGCGCCGGTGGCGGCGGCGGCGTCAGGCGGGGCCGCGGGCTGCGGGGCGTCGGTCAGTTTGGAGGCCAGCGGCGGCGGCGGCGGCGACCGCCGGTGGCCGGCGGCGGCACTGATGGCCGCTCCCGCGGTCTCCGCGGAGGATCGGCGGGTGGGCTCCGGAACCGCGGAGGAAGACGCGGCGCCGCGAGCGCGCAGCGACCAAGCGGCGACGGCCGGGACGCCGCTGACGGCGGCCGCCATCGCGGCGATGACATCGGCGGCGGCGGCGGGGCCGGGTCCTAGGGCGCCGCCTTTCGCGTCCGCGTGGAACGAGTACGACGATACGGAGCTCGTACTGGGCCGCGACGTGCTGGTGGATGTGGACGATCCGGCGTCGTACCTGGGCCATGGTGAGTGAGGCAGGGGTGTGTGGGAGAGCGGGAGGGGTGTGTGTGACACGGGGAGTCAAGAGCGCGGACGGCACCCGGGACTGGTGTTTGGGAAAACGGCGGAGCGCCGAGAAGCCGTCGCCGTCGCCGTCGCCGCGGCCCAGTCCGGTCCAATCTGGTCCTGTCCCGGTTGTGGCCTGGTCCACCCGGTTGCATCGTGCCATGTTTGGCGGCGGGGCGCCGAGATGGACAGCGAGGGTTAGGGGAGGGCCCGTGAAGCGGGAGGTCAGCCGCATCTCATCCCCATCCCCATCCCAATCCCAATCCCAATCCCAATCCCAATCCCCGGGGAGGGTTCGCATCTTGCTTACTGCTGCACCGGCGGCAGCGCGGCCGCGCCGCCACGCGCGCGCGCGGTCTCTGTATCTCCACTGCTATGCAGGTACCGCACCACGTAAGTATACTGCGTTATGTTGGGTGTGCCCGGGTTCGTTCTTCGGGTTTATTTCTTTTTCAATTTAATTCCCATCCCCGTCCCGCACCCGCACCCGCACCCCCACGCACCCCCACGCAGGCACGTCGGGTGTCGTACGTCGCGGCCTGCTCCGCCAGCCCGACGGCTCTCTGCGCCCCGTCGCCGTCAAGCTGCTCAACCAGCCCTCGGACGCGGCGGCGGACGCCTACCGGCGGCACCAGAAGACGCTGCTGCAGGAGATCACCATCCTGGGCTCGCTGCGGCACCCCAACATCGTGCAGCTGCTGGGCGGCTCCGTGTCGCTGCAGCCCGGGGCCTCCTTCCTCGTGGAGGAGCTGTGCGGCAGGAGCCTCTCCGCGGCCATCTATGACGGTGAGTCGGGCAGAGGGGCGGGCGGGCGGTCCTCCACGGATGTATGGGTTTACTGCCGGAGTGTAATTTTGGGGTAAAGGGGGGCTCTGTGGACGAGTTTATCTGAACGTCGTCTGTGCCGGTCCCAGCCTCGCCCTAACCCCGGTCCCCGGCCGTCGCTGCCCCCTCCCCCTCCCCCTTCCCCGGGTGGGTGGTGCGGGTTCGGTCACTGTCCTCCTCCTCCTCCTCCGCGTGCGAGAGCAGACGCTACGCCGTACAGCCTACGTCACGTGCTCCGTTGGTGCTGCGACATCGCGCGCGGCCTGGCCTACCTGCACCCCAACATCATGCATCGCGATCTCAAGCCCTCCAATGTGCTGCTGGATCAGTACGGCACCGCCAAGATCTCGGATTTCGGGCTGGCGAGGTTCAAGATCCACACCACGCTCGTGACCCGGGATGCGGAAGTGGGCACGGTGGGTGGCGACGTGCGCGGACGTGTATTGTGCGCCGGGTTAGCTGTACGACAGGGCTGAATGGCCATCGCTCTCAATGCCATCGAGGTCAAAGGGGGGCTGTGTGCTCATGGGCCCGGTCAGCGCCGGGGCGGGTGGTGGCGCCGCGCGTCGGGCGCGTAGACGAATGCAATTCCGGTTCTTCCCCCCCCCGCTGTGCTCCTCTTTGAATCACCGTCCGCACCCCTCTCCCGCCCTTGCCGTCTTGCCCGGCTTATTGGCTGAATCACTGGTCACGGCATCGGATGTGGACCGACCGCGTCTGCCCCCTCTCTACCCCCACCCCTACCTCCCTACCCCCTCTACCCCCTCTACACATACACACACAGACCTGCTACATGTCGCCCGAGGTGAGGCCGGCCCCGGGGCTGGGGTGGGGGGGGGGCCTGGGCTGGGCTGGGCTGGGGTGGGCTGGGGTGGGGGGGCTGGGGTGGGGGGGGTGGGCTGGGCTGGGCTGGGCTGGGCTGGGCTGGGCTGGGCTGGGCTGGGCTGGGCTGGGCTGGGCTGGGCTGGGCTGGGCTGGGCTGGGCTGGGCTGGGGTTGGCTGGGGTTGGCTGGGGTGGGGACGGGACGGGACGGGACGGGACGGGACGGGACGGGACGGGACGGGACGGGACGGGACGGGACGGGACGGGACGGGACGGGACGGGACGGGACGGGACGGGACGGGACGGGACGGGACGGGACGGGACGGGACGGGACGGGACGGGACGGGAGGTCAGCGGAGGAGAGGGGAGGGAGGGCGGGGGAGGCCTGTGCAATGCTCCTTTCGCACACGGAAAGTACTGCAGGCGCAACCACGCCCCTCGCAATCGGGACGGCAGGAACGCTTCCCTTGGAACCCCCCGCCCCACGCCTCCCACACCCCACCCACACACCCTGTCCGGTAGCGTACGGGCATTTCTCGGGCTTAGCTATGCCGGTTGCATGTCACGCACTCGCCCCCTGCCTGCCGGGAACACACACACACACACACACACACACACACACACACACACACACACACACACACACACACACACACACACACACACACACACACACACACACACACACACACACACACACACACACACACACACACACACGCGCCGGCGGTACATTGGTCGGTAACCAATCCGTTTGCGTGCGTCGTGCGTCTCCGTATTTAGTATTTGCGGTATGATTTGCCTTGCGGTGGTGGCGCGGCTGCCTTGTCCGCGCGCCTGCATATGGTAAGTTCTTCCTCGCAGGTTCTATGGTAAGTATATTGCCACCTGGGATCGGGCGGGCGGGCGGGTTGCAATTCTAAACACACACTGTATCGCCTGTCACGCTGGACTTGGCTTCTCGCGGCTCAGTTTCCTTTTACACACATACACGCGCACACTCGCTCCCTCCCTCCGCCGAGGGGCGCCACTCGGCCCCTCGCATGTCATGCACTCCTGTTCTGCCTGCCTAAATAACACCTTCCCTCCCTCCGCCGCTGCAGTGCTTCGTGAGCAACGACTTCAAGGTCACCGCGGCGTGCGACGTCTACAGGTGAGGGGCTGGCGGGGGGGGGGAGGGGAGGCATCAGGGGGGCATCGGTCAGGGCCGGGCAGGGCTTGGGAACCTGGGGAAGCATGCATGCGTTTTGCTGTACCGAGTGTACGACATCTCGGGCATGGCGGGGTTTGAGGACCGCCTGCCGGCAGCCGCCAGGTTACGAAGGGGGGCCACACACACACACACACGGGGGTGGATCCTCCCGCGCCCGCTCGTCCAGATCCGCTAAACCATGGCGCCGCAGCCGTCCCCTCCCGGCACCACCCTTCACCACCACGCGCCCCAACCGTCCCCAACCGCCCCCTCCTTGATGACCTGATCTGATCTGGTCTGATGTGCGCAGCCTGGGTGTGATGATCAACGAGCTGGCCACCCGTCAGCCCCCCTGGAGCGGCGTGAGGACCGCCGTGGTGGGCTTCAAGGTGGCGGTGGTGGGCGACCGGCCGCGGCTGGCCGAGGAGGGCAGTCCGCTGTGTCCACCGGCGCTGCGGCAGCTCATCCGGGACTGCTGGGCGCAGCAGCCGGAGGAGCGGCCCTCCAGCGCCGAGGTGCTGCGGAGGCTGCAGGAGCTGCTGGCGCAGGTGGAGGCGGCGGCGGCGGCGGCGGGGGAGGTGGACGGGGGCGGGGGAGGTGTTGCGGAGGAGCAGGAGCGGGCGGGGCCGGGCCCGAGAGCGGGAGTAGGAGAGGGAGTGGGAGTGGGGGCAGAAGGGGCGGGAGGGGCGGGGACGGCGACGGCAGGCCAGGAAGCGGGGTCGTGGGGGCCGGCGGAGGGGCGGGTGGCGGAGGCGGCCGGTGGCGGACGACTGGCGGAAGGCGGCGAGGAGCACGGCGGGGCGGGGGGCGGGAGAGGTGGTGACGCGGGGGGGCCGGAGGCGGAGCGCGGGGGTGAGGGGTAAGGTTTAAGGGGTAAGGGTTGAAGGATAGGCGGAAGGTGGACGCCCGCCCTGCCGCGCTGCAGCTGCGGCGGACGGAGGGGAAGCGATCGAGACGCCCCTCCCGACAGCCAGCTCGCGGAAACGGGGGACAAGTTCGCGTCCTCCGTGACGGCTCTGCCGGCGGCGGCGGCGCCGCCGCCGCCGCCACGGCTGCAGCATAGCGGCACCCTCGACCAGGCACAAGGAGCGTACGTGCATAGGTGGTGCGTGTGTGTGTTTAGATAAGACTGTGTGTGTGCGTGTGAATCGTTACATATCTGCCGGGCCGACACTGGCCGCTGGCGTGTGTGCATGGGTTCAGCGAGGATGTTGTGATGTGTGCGGTGGTCTGCAATGAACAAATGAATGAGTCAATGGACGAACTGCGGGTGCAGCTGGAGTGCTGCGGGGTGTGTGTGTGTGTATGAAATGGATGGAGGTTTGGGTCGACTGATTTCTCGCATTGCCGTTTCGCATTGCCGTTTGGGGATTTGGGGAATGAGCACACGTGTACTGGGCGCATGCGGCTGTGGCGTGTCACGTCTGCGACGACGTCCCCCGCGGAGGTGTCTCTGTTGATACCTCGGCCCTCCAGATCAAAACAGACCCAAACTCGACCCAGGAACGTTCCCCGGCAATACCCGGCCCTACCCGGGGTGGTGCCGGGCCCCCGGGGGGGCGTCCGGATGCCCCGGAGCCTTAGGAAGGCCTCCCCGGGCCTCTTGAGTTGTTGTGGTTGGGGGTTGGCGTTGGCGCGGTGGGGTTGGAGGGAGTGGACATTGGAGGAGGCGGAGGAGGCGGAGGCCCAGCATTGGGTACCTGGGGGCTGTGCCCCGGAGGCGGTGACCCATCGGCGGCTTTCGCAGCCTGGATCTCGGCCGTGGGGCAGGAGGGCGGGCGGGCGGCTATGGCGGGCAGATGCGCGGTCAAGCGCTGGCCCCCGGAACGGCCCCCGGTGACACCTTCTTCGGGGGCCCCGGGCGGACCGGCGGACGGACGGACGGACGGACGGACGGTTGTGGAGGGTCCGTTTCCCGCTGCCCCGTTGCCCGCTACGCCCCGCGTCCCTGGTGCCGCTGCTTGGCAGGGCGTCGTCGGTGGGTGGCCCTGAGGTGCCGCTGCGTCGCTGGGTTGGCGGGGAGGAGGGTGCACGCGTGGTGTGTGTATGGCTGCGGCGGGGGGAGGGCAGGAATGAACACGTGTCCATCAATAAGCCTTGGCGGGGTTGCTAGCTAGGGGGATGGCAGGGTCAATGACGCGCAGTACTGGATGCCGGACCACACGGATGAGTTTTGGGAAGCGGCTGCGGCTGGGTGCCTCCGCGGGGTGTTTGCATGCACATGAGAGTTATTACTGATGCTGCCGACGGGTAGGGAGAGGGTGGTGGACGCCAGCAGTGGTGGTGGTGGTGATAGTGGCAGTGGTGGTGGAGGTGGTGGTACCAGCTGTAGCGATGCGTCGTTCTGGTCATTCTCGCGGCCGCGCCGGAACCTGACGGCTGCCGCTGCTGCCACTGCTGCTGCTGCTGTTGGTGGTGGCGGCAAGCGACCTAGCACCCTGGATGCATCCTACGCTCTGAAGCCGTACAACTGTACTGCAGATGGACGAGCACAGCACTTGGCCGCCGATCGGGATGTTGGAGCGCGACTGAGGCGCACAATAACGCCCCCATCCAATGCGAGGCGCAAGCAAGGAAAGGAGGAGGGGAAGGAGGATGAGGAGGAGGAGGGGCACACCACCGCAACCCGCAAGGCGCGGGCGGGACCCAGCTGCGGCACCGAGCTCCGAACGGCGGTGGCGCCGGCGCCCGCTTTTGGGCGACAGCTTCGGGCGGCGGGAGGTTGGCCCCCGGGTGCGGTGACGTGGCTGGAGGCGAGTAGGGCGGGTCGTCAGGGGCGGGTCGCGCCGGCGGCCGGCGGGCATTCCGTGGCTGTCTGTCCGTGACTGCTGCGGTGCGCCACTGCTGCCTGCCACATTGATATTTTTTGTTGCTGGTGGCGTCGCTTGGGTGCGGCCGGGCTTCTTTGGGGTACGCCCACCTTCCGGCTTCGGGCGTCTGCTGGCGAGCAGTGTCTGAACCGCGTGTGCCTGCATCATCTCTGGGTTCGGTGCCTTTCGAAGGGACGACCCAGTCACCCCCTCCGCAGCAGGTGTTCTGCGCGCGTGTTCTGCCTGCCCAAGCAACACACGCACACACACACGCACACGCACGCACGACTACTGCGCTGGACTTCACTTCTCGTGGCTCAGTCCTCTTTAACACACGCACGCAAGCTCAACCCGCCTGTATCGACACACCACAAAAACGCACCTGCGCGCACCTGTGGACCGACTTGTCATAAGTTACGGCATAAGTGCGGCAACTCTTTGAGGCGCCTGCACGGGAGGTTTCGGACAGATGGCTTCCGATGCCGCCGGTACTGCTGGCGGCGGTGGCTGTTGCTGCTGCGGGGCTGCATTAATCTTCTGGGTTAAGAGGTTAGAGGGCCGCCACGCGACAGGGCCGGCCGCCCGCGATTCTCGCGTCGCCGCGGGTGATGTGTCTTTGTGTACGTTCTTGTGGCCCCCCAACCACCTCCGAACCATATGCGGCTCGCGTCTCAACGGACCGGCGTTGTGGCTGCGGCCTTTGGAGGGACTGGGGGGGCCTGGCCCTTGTGCCTCTTGTCAATCGGGCGCGGTCGAGCAGCCCTGCCCAACTGTGGTCCTGCGCCGACCGTATGTGCGGTGGCGATTACGCTGGGGCCTGGCCTGGCTTGCTCCTTGCTTACCGGGGGCGAAGCGTCAGCGTGTGGTGCGTTTCGTGCCGCCCGCCCCCCATCCACCCTCTGTTGCGGCGGGCTTGTCCGCTGGTGGTCGCGGTGGCGCGTGGCGGCGGTGGTGCGAGGGTGGCAGCTTTCCTGGGTGGCAGTCGGTCATATCACTTCGGTCGGGTTGGCGGGAGGTGGAGCACGCGGGGGGGTGGGGTTCAGGTGAAGAGGCCGCGACGGTTCCTGCCAGCCGCTGCGGATGGCCCGCCGCACTGGTATGATGATGTGGTACGCCTGTCGGGTGTGGAACCCTGTCGGGTGTGGAACCCTGGAGGGTGGGTGGGTGGGTGCTTGCGGCAATCCACCCGGAGGGTCCCGAGGGCCCCGGGGGGTCTAGGGTGGGGCGCAGGCCACCACAGCGGCGGCCCGGCCACGCATGCACTACTGCAGGCGGGGGTGTGCCGGGAGGGAGGGAGGGACACGATGTGCTCGAGTTCGCAGCGCAGTGCGCTGAGCTGGCGCTGAGCTGAGCTGAGCTGAGCTGTGGTGCGGTGCGGTGTGGTGTGATGCAGTCGGTAGGCGGTAGGCGGAGGCGCGTGACGGTGGGTGCGCGCGCGTGCTGCGCACTGGCAGGAGAGCTGGGCGGGCCCAACGTCGAAAGGTGCAAAGACGTCGAAGCGAACGATTTCGGGGCAGGAGAGGCGCAACCCGGGGTCGGGTCACCGCCCGGGGTCGGAGGTGAGGTGCGGCAGTGCGCTGCTGAGCTAGTAGGGGGGAGGCGGGGATGCATCTGGTGCCTCGGTTGGGGCCGCGTTGAGGATTATTAGATGTTGGGGTTCTCGGTGCATCACTGGCAGAGAGCGGAGTCGCACGCTGCATGTGTTTTAGGAAAAGGAAAAGAACCCTGAGCTGCTTGGGCCCGGACAGGAGGAACGTCCACGTCAACGGGTGGGACGGGGGAGGCGGTGGGCCTGCCGCCCTCGATTTACACTTTCATCACCTCCCAAGCGCCAAGTGCAGGCGGTGACGTGACGCGGGTCTCCACCTGTTGAAGGCTTCACGCTTCACATCTGTGAAGTTCGGCGGTCCGTCAGACTCCCTCCCTCCATCTCGCGGCCAAGGGTCGGGACCTGCGACGCTGCGAGGCCATCAAAGTTGATGACCTGGCGTCCGCGCGGCCCCCCTCCCCGTCCCAGACACTACCGGTTCCTGCCCAGCAGCTCAGCTGTACCGGCTATGCGGGCGTTCGCAAGCCGCCGCAGCGGCGGCCGCGAAGGCAACGCAGGCTACGTACTACCGAGTCAGAGCAATGATGTCCTCCCCGCCCTCCCCAGCGATGCAACACTCCCCGCCCTCCCCAACACCAAGTGCAACCCGCGGAAGTGCAGCCCCCAAGTGCAGCCCCCCAGCCAAGGTAAATCTCAGAATCATCTCTAGGATAAGGCCCATGTGTAGATGCTGTCCCCATTCCTCACGCCACCCCTGGACCCAGCGGCACCACCCGAAAGCCACCACCTGGAGGCGGAGGCGGAGGCGGCGACCCCACGCGGACTGCGCATCGCCGACCGCCGAGAGGGCGGCCCCGCGATGCAGAGCGGGTGCAGCGCACCGAGCCACCAAGTGGCAACCCGAGCAGCCAGACATCAGGCAGCATTAAGACGGCAGCACGGAGCATCGTGCCGTTGGGGGCCCTTGTTGGGGGCCCTACACGCTCGGATCACCGAGGGCCACGGCAGCCGCGGCGCCCCCCTCGGCCGGCATCTCCCTCCCTCTCGACACGCCCGCTCTCCACCGCCCCGTGGGTCCTTGTCTGGGGGCGCGCGGGCCTGCATTGGCAGGAAGTCCAGCTCGTCCCAATAGTTTTCTGTTCTTTCAGTTGTCCGGTAACGGCACGTGCACGTTCCGCAACAGCCTGAATGCGGGGCCGTACTCGAGGCCAGCTTCCGCGAGCTGCTTGTAGATCTGCACCGTGTCCCTGGGGGATTTAGGGGTTTAGGGGGGTTTAGGGGGTTTGAAGGGGTTTAGGGTTTTTTTGAAGGGTGTAGGGGGTGTTAGGGGTTTAGGGGTAGTGAAGGGGTGTGGGGGGGTAAGGATGGGGATCAGACGGCGGGCGGTCGGTGTCAAGCGGCGGCGACGGCGGCCATGCGCGCGCTTCCGTGGTCACAGCCCAAGGTCGCAACAGTGGAGGTGGAGGTCGTTGCGGCCGTAGCCCCGCGTCACGCCGTCGATCACAGAAAGCCGCCGCCGCAGCAGCAGCAACAGCAGTCAGTGCTACAGCCTTGCGAGAGTTCCAAGCGAGATGGGTCAGAGGCTGCGGCTGCGGCTGTGTACCATGCCCCCGTCCCCCCATCTGCAGCTGCACCCCTTTACCCCCCCCCAGCCCCGCCCATCTCCCCTGCAACCTGCGGTGTAGTGCCCCCACCACATTCTCCACCACCCCATTACCGTTGGTAAGTATTTGCCGCCGGGCTGGGTGTGTCTGGGCTGTCCTCCTTTGTAACCCCACCACCTCCCCGACCCACCTGGGGACGGGTGCGGACGCCCGCTGTGCGTCGATGGTCCTCTCCGGCCACCGCTGCGCCAGGCGCTCCAGTCGCGTCCGCTCAGCCTGCAGCAGATTCCGCGGCAGTTGGGTCGGACGGGTCGCGGGTCGGACGGGTCGCGGGTCGGACGCTGCCTCTGCGCCTGTGTCGAGCCAGCACCGCATGTTTGCTGCTGGCAAGCGGTGGAAATATATCTTCCAGACGCGCAGGCGCCACCCCTCCCTGGAGTAGCTCCGTGTGGCAGATTATTGGGCTCTAAGCCCAAGCCGGAGCCGGAGCCGGAGCCGAGATAGGCTCCTTGGGAGGCCGCACCCACCCCCAGCCGCACCCACCCCCAGCCGCACCCACCCCCAGCCGCACCCACCCCCAGCCGCGCGCCCGCGCGCAGTCGCTGTCTCTTCCACTGCCATGCAGGTACCTCGCCACGTAAGGCATCTGAGTGTTTCTGGGTGTTGTGCCCCGGTCCGTTGCTGGGTTTCTTTCCTCTTTTCACTTGAACCCACCCAGCCACCCACCCACCTGCACCGCGCGGCGCAGCGTGTCCTGCAGGGCTGCCAGGTCACCCGCCCGGAGCTGCTCCAGGAAGTCCGGGAACGCCGACAGACCGGCCACCCGCTCCGGGCTGGACAGGATCGCGGCGCGGAAGGCCGCCGGATCGCGCGCCGACCCGTCATCGGCCAGCGCCAAAGCCTCGGAGTCGGCCGGCGGCGGCGGCGGCAGTGGCGGCGAGGCCGCGGCGGCGGCGGCGGCGGCGGCGGCGGCGGCGGCGGCGGCGGGCGGCGCCGCGGCGGGGGTGGGTGTGGCCGGCGGGGGCTCCCGGTGGGCCTCGTGTCGCGCAGCCGCGGGGGTAGCTGCCATGGGGGCTGGCGAGGCTGAATCAACGGTATTGGCGGTTGACGGTTGTGTGGCTGTGGGCCTGGAGGTCTTGGAGGTCCTGGGAGCGGTCTCGGATCCGGTTAGGTGCGTGTTCGTGAGCCTGGGCTGTGGTCCGCGTGGCCAAGGCGGGGGCGGGGGCGGGGCCGGGAAGAGCTCCAGAGGAAGCGCTGGGCAGTCGGTTCCTGATGACCAGCGGGTCCTGTACGACTCAGCGGCTGCAAGCACCACCAGCCTGTCAAGGAGACGGCGGTGGCCGCCGGCCTGGGTGCAGAGACGGACGAACGCGCTTGACTGTTGGAGGGCGGGCGGGCTGCTGTCCTGTCCTGTCCTGTCCTGGGCGGGTGAGACCCTCCCCGGATCGATCTGCCCGCCAGGTACCGAAAGAGGATTCGGAGGTGCAACGATCAGCCGTTTGTGACGCGCCGGGGAGGTGGAGAGAGGATGGGGGGAATATGTGCTGGGTCGTCCCCCCGTGGGGTGGGCGCGTTAGGGTGGGCGTTGGGCGGTGCGCCGGTCGATGCCACGCTCGCTGTGCGGCTGACGCCCGGACACCGACAAGAAGCCTCTGGGATAGAGGAGATTGCGCGCACCCGGACCCGAATCCGAAGCCTGACCTGCTTTGTCTTGTTAGTTGTTAATTGTGTTGACGAATCACGAGGACAACATGGATCGGTGAACAAAGAACCCGGATGGCCGGGTGCCCTGGACTAGTTAAACTGACCCACTGCGGAACCACCCTTCAAAAGGGAACGCAGGCGGGGACAGCCCGAGGAGGTCAAGTGGGGCGGCAGCGGTCGAGGCGGCGCCTCGACGGCATCATCCCTCGACTGGAGGACTCCGAGGGAACGACAGGTGGGTGTGGCGGGGAAGGGCGGTCGGCCGCTCCAACAGCGATCACTGAGACAGAACACGACAGCCGCCGACCGGCCCGTCATCCGCGACCCTCCCCTCCATCTCCTCCGCGACAACCTGCTGTTGTCGTCGTCGCGGTCGCACACAGGCACGCACGCGCACACACCCCCGCTGAGGGAGGGGCGGCGCCCTTCTTGGACGGGCTCATAGGGCCGCTGCGGCGGGCGGTCGCGTCGGGCTGGTGACCTATCGAGCTATTTTCCAGTGGCTGTGACCGGGGCGCGAACCTGTCATGCAATGGTGGATGATGCCCTCTTACGCGTGTGCTGACTGACACCTTTGATACGACTTTCAGTGTGTTCAATCAGTCTCAATGTAGATGTGTTTAGAGAAGAGACCCGCCCGAACCAAACCAAGTACCAAGTGTATGTGTGTAGTGAGAACGCGTGCAGAGAGGGCAGGGCCGAGAGGTGCATCCTCCTGTAATTCTACGGCCTCTGCGGCCCCACGGGTCGGTCGCGCCTCCGCTCAGCTCCCTCGGCGGCGCTCCTGCAGCGGCGACGCGCGCGCGCTCAAGTACTTCAACCAGCGCATGCGTAAGGATCGCTGCCCGTGCAATCCATCGTGGATGACGCGAACGCTGCGGCGCCGCAAGCCTCTCTCTGTCTCAAGGGCTGGCTTGTTAGGCAATTCGCCAGCACCTCTCAAACACAAACCCACGCGCGCGCCACGCCTGCCAGTACGAATGCACATCGGGGTTACCAACCCCCCCACCTGTCGGGCTGGATTCCTCCTTCCACGCGGCGGCTCAGTTCCTCTGTAACACCCAACCACGCACACACACACACAGTCTCGGTCTCAGTCGTCGGTTGCATTGCTGGACACATGTCTGTTTTTTCGCGGCTCAGCTTTTCTCCTTGATAACACACACACACAGTTTGTTCTTTCACACATAACACACAACGCTATCTATGGTACCTGGTCTGGGTCGGGGGGGTATCCCACCAAACACACACAACAGGCTCAGTTCTCTTTTACACATACCACACATCGGGTCTTGCAGCACGAGAAGCTCAGTCAGGAGAAGCCAGCGGCTCCCTCCCCCGCCCCTGACATGGCCCACCCGGCAGCAAGATCGTCCCGTGGGTCGTCCCCGTTGCGGGGGTTGGGGGTTGGGTGTATGTAAGGGTGAGCTGCCCCTGGCCGCCACCCCCATGCCAACGTCTGGCCCAGTTGATGTGAAAACACATAATAATACATAAGCCCCCTTCCCCGCCCGTTCCCCAAAACACACACACACACACACACACACAGCCCACATGCGCACACCCTTGACCTCCCCTTGTGCGCGCGGCGGCCTCGACTTGTTCCCCCTCGGCACAAGGCCCGCTCTCTTTCCTTGTGCCGTACCCTTGTCCCTTTGTGTCGTACCCTGGTCCCCATGAATAACCCGCCATGGGTTGGGATGACGACCCACCGGGGCACCATGCCACGTCAATGCGTACGGCACTCAAATGCGTACGGCACCCAAATGCGTACGGCACTCAAACGAGTACGCAAGCCACAGCAAACTTATTCCGCATCGGACAGACCCTGGCACACACACATACACACACACACACACACACATCGCGGACCAGAGACTCCGAACTCGACCTCCGACCTCTGAACGGGCAGCCATGAGGCAACCAAAAGGGGGGGCACTGCAGCGACTGCACCCTTCCAGCCCCGCCCCGCCCCCGACCCCGACCCGGTGCCCGCTAACACCCGACCCGGGGGGGCGCCCTCCTACACGGCGCTGCCGCCGCGGGCGCCCCCCCCCCGCCCCAAACCGCCGCTGCGGCGACGTCCTCGGACCCCTCCAACATCTCCAACACCCTCAAAATCCGACACCCTCAAAACGCAGCGATGAGACCGCGACTGACAGCTGATGACTCCAGTGCTGGAAGCCCGCCACGCCGCCATCCCTTTGGGGTAACTGTTCGGCCACAGGCTGCCCCACTGGCCGCACCACCTCGTCCCCTCCTCCCTGGGGGGCCTGTTGGCAGCACCCGCGGACTTCCCAAAACCGCTACCACTCCAACCGCCATTCCAACCGCCACTCCAGTTTGTAGTAGTACACAACTACACAGAGATCAGGAAACGCACATTACGACGTTAGTCTTGGGAGTTGTTAGGGTGTTCGCGTTCTGGTCGTGTCGGGTCCCGACGCGAACAGGCCTGGCAGGGCGGACCTGCGGCCGTCGCCGGAACGGCCGGCAGGGAATGCGGAGTGCGATGTTGGCGTGTGTCAGAAACTCAGGATGGTGGCCCCTGCGGGGCCTGCGGCGATAGGTGCTGTGCTGGGCACCCTCGCGGCCTTGGTGCTGACCAGGCTCGGGCACTTGGTGTCCTACCTTGCCTTGCCTTGCGTTGCGTTGCGTTGTCCGGTGCGGCCCGGCCGTCATCTGTGCGTGTGTGTGTGTTTGACGAGCCCGCCGCACCTCTCTCCCCCCCGCCCTGCAGCCCCTCTGTCCCGAGTTGAGGCAAAAACAACAACCCGCCCCTCGCCCCCCGCCCCTCCCCCCCCGGGGCCCGCCACCGGCTGCGGACGCCCCAAGTGGGGGTTGGCACCCGCCCTTCCTTTCAGGCGCCCAGGGCAAAAAGATACCTCAGCCCCCACCCCCACCCCCACCACGGGTTTGGTTATTCTGTTTAACCCTCAACCGCCAGCACTCTCTTGACTCCCACACACGCGCCCCCACAGCCAGAGGTGGACCAAACAATGCGGTGTCTTGTACTACTCCTACCGCATCGTACAGTGTCGTATAAACACCGAAGAGGTTGAGCGGCCGCGACCCCTTCTCTTGTGCTGCCGCTCCCCCTCCCAGGAGGTCACCAATCCCCCATACCCAAACCCTAAACCCTAAAACCCAACCACCCCACGCGCCGCCTCAGCCCTGGGCCACCCTGCCCTTCCCTCGTGACCCTGCCCTCAGCCCTCGTCATCTTGCCCTTCCCTAGTCACCCTGCCTCCAATGGAGCGCTGCCCCGCAGAGGGAGGCAGCGAGGGAGGCAGGGAGGGAGGCAGGGGGGTGGAGCGAAGCAACGGCCTGACCTTACCCGACCCGATCCGACCCGACCAGCCGCACATATACGTCGAGTTGCCAAATGGAGAGATGGGCCTCGTACCCCTCACAAGCCACCCCGCCTAGTCGGTGTTGCTGCCGCTGTCATCCGCGACACTCTCCTCCATCTCCTCCGCCACAACCACCTGTTGCTGCTGCAGCCCACCTGCCGCCGACCCCCCGGCCGCCGCCGCCGCGCCCAACATTAAACCCCCCGCGGCCCCCGCCTCTCCGCCGCCGCTGTCGCCCCCGCCCGTGGCGGCGCCCCGTCCGCTCTGCAGCTTCCGGCGCTTTCCTCCCCCTCCCCCTCCCCCTCCTCTGGGGGCGCTCCCTTCGCTGTGGCTATGCGCCCGCTGTCCGCCTCCCCCCGCGGGGTCGATGACGGTGGAGGGCGTGCTCGCGTTGGTCCGTAGCTGCTCCCACATCGTCAGGGCCACCTGCGCCGTTTGCACGAGCAACCGCCGTACACGGTGCACAACAACCGTCAACCGGGGGGCAACCGCCAACTGTGCAACCGTCAACAAGCGATTGCAATTTACAAAAAGATACTGGTCATTTCCCCCTTCCTTTTGGGGGGGACACCCCGACACGCACCTGCGTCCTTCGCAGGAGGTTCGCCGCCGCGTACGGCGCCCGTACGGCCGCGAAGGCCTCGCTGATCGCCACCGACACACTCCCCGCGCCCGCCGCCCCCGCGCTGCCGCTGCTGCTCTGCGGCAGCTGCGGCGGCGGCGCGAGCGCAGCCGCCGCCACCGCCACACCACCGCCGCCTGCCGCGCCTACACCGCGAGGCCGCGCTGGCGGCGGCGGCGGCGGCGGCCCCAGCGACGGCGCCGCCACCGCACCCTCCTCCTCCGCCGCCGCCGTTGCTGCCAAGTTCCCCAGCGGCGCCTCCGGCGCTGATCCCTGACCCGACCTGGATCCCGCACCCGACCCCTCCGCCGCGCCCCCCTGGAGTACCTCCGCGTATGCCTCCGCCACCTCCGTCGCCGCCGCTGCCGCCGCCTCCACCGCGGGTGAATGCGCCAGAGTGTGGGGGTGCGACTGCGATACCGTGCCGCCGGGGGCCTGCCGTGGTTGGTGCCGCGGGTCGGGCCCCGGCCCCCCGTCCTCCGCAGATAGCGGCCCCAAAGGGCAACCGTCGCCGGCCCGGCAACTGACGCCGGGTACGGACCCCGCGCCGTGCCGTGGTACGGCATCTGGTACGGCATCAGCGCCGTCGGTTGTTAACGGAGATGCGCCGTCGAGCGCCCGGCCGCTCGCCCTGGAGGCGATGTCTTCGTCGTCGTTGTTGTTGTTGGCGACGGCGGCGAGCGCGGCGGCGGTGCCGCCGCCGTACCCTGACGGGCCCGCTCCGGCTCCTGCCTCCACCGCCGCCGCCGTCGCCTGCGCCATAGCTTGGACGGCAGCAGCGGCGGCGGCGGCAGGCGGGCCGCTGTCTTCCTCCTCCTCATCGTCATCTTCATCCGCTACATCCTGGCCCTCCAGGTCGTCTTCGTCCATCTTGTCGTACTCGTCCTGTCGTACAAGTGGCACGCCACGACGGGATGTCGGGGCAGGCAGGCACAGGATCACTTCGGTCACTGCCCCTCCCTCCCTGCCCCGCCCTCCCTCCCTGCCCCGCCCTCCCTGCCCCTGCCTGCCCCTCCCTCCCTGCCCCTCCTCTCCCAATTTCCTATTCCCCACGTCCCCCTCCCTCCCTCCCTCCCTCCCTCCCTCCCCCGTCCAAGGCGGCTCACCACGTACTGCTGCAGCTCCACCAACTGCTCCAACACATAAGGCCCCGACAGACTCGCCGCGCTGTTATTGTCGCTGAGACGAGCCAGGTTGCGCAAAAACACCGCCTTCCCCACACCGGCCTCGGCAGCCGGCTGCTGCTGCTGCAGCGGTGCGTAAGGCGGCGGCTGCAGCAACGCCGCACTCCCCCCCGGCCGCTGCCGCCGCGCTTCCGGCCGCTCCGGCGACACCGCCCCGGGGGACTCCCGCGCGGCTGCTACAGCGCCGTCCGCGCCTGCTGCTGCTACTGCCGCCGTGTCCTGCAACTGTCCGTCCAGCTCTGCTGCTGCTGCTGCTGCTTGCAGCGACTGCCCCTTCTTGCGGGAGCGGCATGACGGCGGCGGCGGTGGCGAGAGGTTGTACGGCTCCGCCAGCATTTGATGCGCTGCCGGTGGAGCGTCCGCCGCCCAGGCCCGTCTCAGCTGCCCGTCGCCCATACTCTGAGAGCAACTCGGGCTTGACCCGTCGGCGACGCCGTACGAGTCATCGGCGGCCGCCGCCGCGACCGCCGCGGCCGCCGCGGCGTTCTTAGCCACGGCGGCTGCCATCGCTGCCACGGCGGCGGCGCAGCCGCCGCCGACGCCCGGCGGCGACTGTTCCACGGTGTCCTGCGGGCCGCCGCCGCCGCCGCCCGCGCCGCCGCCGCCGTCGACGACGGCGCCGCCGGCGGCGTCGCCGGTGACGCCGCCGCCGTCGGTCACGGCGGTGCCCCCTCCGGATGTGGCGGTGGAGGCCAGCTGCTCCGCCAGCCGTTGGATACACGCCTCAGCCTTCCTGGCGAGACTTGTCATCAGCTGCGGCAGGGCACCCGGGGCGGCAACACCCCACACCCGCACAACAGGGCAACATCATCGAAACCCCCGCACGCCAACCAATCAACTAACCACCCAACTGCCCAACTGCCCGCCCTGTACGGCTCCGAAACCCAACCGGGGCCATCCAACCTCCCCAAGCCGCCGGCCGCCGCGCCTCACTCACGCCGCCGCGCCCCACCTCGGAGGAGCAGAAGGGCTGCGACCCGAAACCCAACCGGGGCTCCGAAACCCAACCTCCCCAAGGCCGCCGCGCCTCACCTCTGAGGAGCAGAAGGGCTGCGACAGGAGGTCGGCCAGCTGGGGCGCCCGCAGCAGCAGACCAGTCCGCTTGTGGTGCTTCTTCAGGATCTTGACGGTGGCGGTGTAGGCCAGCACCGACCAGTGCACCAGCAGCAACACCTCGCCTGGGGGCGGAGGATAGGGGGGCAAGGGGTACAGGAAACTGGTAGACGGATTGAAGCTGGCAAGTGGGGGCGGGGGGTGGGCGTTTTTTTGCAGCCTTGTTGGATGTAAGGGGGGGGCCGGGGCGGGGCAGCTGGGGTACCGGTGCGTGTGTGTGTGTGTGTGTGTGTTTACGTATATGGGTGGGTGGGATGGGGAGGATGGGCAATCAAGGGGGGCAGGGCGGGGAGGCGGTGCCGGGGGCTAATGGAGGCGGTGCTGGGGGCAGCCCAGCACAGCGATGCCCGTGTAGTGGCCAGCGCAGGTCCGCAATCCATTACGCCCCTACCGTACTGCATTGCCATCGTGTATTGTACAGCATCGCACAATGCCGTACCGTGGAAGTTTACGAAACGCTTGTACAGTTGGGCGCGCTGCTCCGCGATGGCCTTCAGGGCGGCGTGGGCCGCCGCGGCGCCGGGGTCGGCCTCGGCGTCGGCGTCGGCGTCGCCGCCGCCGGCATCCCGGCCGGCCGCCGTCTCGGCGGCGACGGCGGCTCGCGCCGCGGCGGTGCACTGCGCCGCCTCCGCCTCCAGCCGCTCCAGCTGGATGACGCACGTCTCCTCACGCTCCAAGAAGCGGTCGTTCAAGCGCTGGAGGTGGTCTGTGAGGACGGCGGTGAACCGAGCCTCCTCGCCCGCCTCCGGTGCGCCGTTGCTGCCCTGCGCGGCGTTAGCATGGCTGCTGCCGGCGGCCTGGCCCGCAACAGCACCGTCCGCACCGCCGGCTGCGTCCTCCGGGCCTCGCCCTGCATGTGCTTGAGAGTCTGCACCGGCCGCTTTGCCGTCGGCCCGCGCGGGCAGCTGCTTAAGCTGCTTCTTGAGGTGCTTGTAAATGTGGAACAGGCATTGCAGTTCCGGCAGGTCCTCAGCCGTCGTCCGCAGCAATCGTGCAAATTTCATTGCGTCAGGGGCCAACTAGGGCGCCCTCGGTGTGACTGGGCCTTGATGTCCTCAGACGGCAAATGGCGCGTTTCCGGCAACGCCGGAAACCACTCCTCTGACCGCCGCTGCTGTGACGATGCGTGTATATGCTGTTATCAATTGAACGCGTGAGCAACGTTTTCGAGCCAGAATTTCAACGTAGGGTTCACAAGGCCACGTATTATAAAGGACGGCCTCAACCAGCCTTAAACTCAGCGTTGGTGTCCACAAAAAAACCTCCGTTCTGACAGAATTCCATAAATTTTCCAAACGCAGCTGCTAGTATCGGCCAGTATGGCACTTCCACAGTGTAATGATGCGCCCCAGGGAAAGCAGAGCTGATATAAATCACTGATATTCAGGAGTTTCGCCAAACATGAAGGACTGTCGTTATCATGGTACTGCCGTTCTCTGACCGCATGAGCTCCACGTGAGGGCGGGCTCAGAGTTTATGCGTAAATGATAGGCAGAAAGACTGACAGGGCATACGATATCAAAAACATTATTTGCATAAAAGCGCGCGAACCAAGGACATCAACGCAACAAAGATCCTTTGACGTTAGTAAGTGGAATCCATCCCGCCGTACAATTGTTCCCCGCGCATACCGTTGGCAACCTCCAAGACATTTGCACGAGCCGTCTGGTTAACACGGACCGCACGAGCTCTCTGAAGGAGATAATCAAGACTCGCTTTCTGAGAAGAGCTGCAATCATCGGCGGCATCTCTGCAGTCGTGCAGATACTCACAATACGGTAGCTCGTATTACAAACCAACGTCCCGGAAAACACAGATTAATATCCTGTGCCATAACGCCTATGATCCAAAAGCAGGCTCGCATCTTTTAGGGCGGTCGCCATCACAAGCTGCGCAAGAGCGCTGCATCCTGATCCACTGACGCCGCCCGGCACCACACGGCCGCCAGAGCACAGAGACCGTTCCTGCGGACAATCTATATGCAGCGTCGGCATATAGGTACATCGACCCGACCGTCTGTTGCAATCCTTTGCAGCCATCTGTCCCAGCCGGCTGTACTCGCGTGGGGCTGCCCCCCTCGACATGCCACTCAGTATCCCAGCACAGCGGTACGCATCAGCGTCAATGCATTCGCAAATTCCTGCGGCATCGGGACAAGCACGTGCGCCGCCGAAGGTTAGATGATGCAGACGCATGTGGCAAGGGTCTTCCTGTTCTTGCCATAACTGCGGCCTCGCGGCCAAAAACGTAAGGCCCGACAACTCCTTTGCGGAGCTGCCGCAGCACCCTCGCGCGCTCATGCCGATAACCTCACCTCACCCAGCAACCATCACAGTCCATTCCCACGCCTCTGGGCCCCTTGTCCGCAATCCGCCCAGCTTCAGCGGCCTCACTCACCTGAACGGAAGCTGGCGGTCCGGTCCCCCCGGAACGCCCCAGGTCCCACAAGTAAGAACCCAGGCCCCAGGTCTAAGAAGTAAGAACCGCACCCACGCCCATCCCCACACCATCTCCACAGCCGCCATACCGCCGGCACCCGCCCCTCCACCCGCCCGTCCACCCACCCAGCCCACCCTGCCCCACCTGCGTATCCAGTTTGTTGTTCCCATCCACCAGCGAATCCACCCGGGCAAAGATGTACTCCTTGGCCGCCTCGCCGTTGGGCCCCAGAGGCGGCACACCCGCTTTGAACTCCCGGAGCGTCACGAAGCCCTGCGGCGGCAGCGAGAGGTCATAATGTAAT
Source organism: Eudorina sp. 2006-703-Eu-15 (assembly GCA_003117195.1). NCBI lineage: Eukaryota > Viridiplantae > Chlorophyta > Chlorophyceae > Chlamydomonadales > Volvocaceae > Eudorina > Eudorina sp. 2006-703-Eu-15. The sequence goes on along the minus strand of BDSI01000149.1, from coordinate 176,297 downwards.
GTAACCGTTACAAGGTGTGTCGCTTAGGCAGGCACAACAGGAGAGCGAGAGGTTATGCGTTTAGAGAAGAGACCCGCCCGGCCCAAACCAAGGACCCAAACCAGGTTATGTGTGTGGGGGGGAGGAGGGCCGGGGGAGGTTGTGGTACAGAGAATTGGTAGACGTATTTATGGGTGTGGATGGGTGGGGGGACCTCTAGCTGCCGGCTACAGCTTAGTGTGCGGCGGTTTCGGGACGCGGACCGACCCGAGGTGGGGGACGGCGTGAGGCCAGGACCTCGACGCGCCGTACAGTGTCGTACAACCCGGGTTCCGTCCAGGCATGCGCGCACGTGGGGCCCCCACCCGAGGCCCTCGGGGTTACGCAGCAGGGGACCCTGGTGGACGTTACGCAGGTCGCGGTCAGGGGGCGGCCTGCAGGCCTACCCCACACACAGCGGGAGGTCGCTGGCGGGAGGTCGCTGTACCGACGCGCGCCAGACAGCCAGCAGAGCTGTCCCCTCCCCCTCCCTCCCTCCCCTCCCTCCCTCCCTCCCTCCCCACCCCCCTCCCTCCCTCCCTCCCTCCCCCCCTCCCTCCCTCCCTCCCTCCCTCCCTCCCTCCCTCCCTGCCTTCCCCCTCGCGGGTACGCAGCGCATGGGAGGCGTCAGAGCCTGCCGCCCTCGCGCCTCTCCGCTCCTGCGCTTTGCCCGGCGGGACGGCGGTCCTGCCATGGAACGAATGGCCCGCCACCGGCCTCCGCAGGACCAGAATAACTAGCCCGGCAGACAGCTTTTGTTTCCTGTCGCCACGCGCCTCAATCAAGGGCCCCTCCAAGCCCCGCCCCGCCTCGTTCCCTCACCTCCACCCGCCCCTCCCCCCCCACGTGCCCGGCGTCCCCTCCCCCCGTGCCCCCTCCCCCGGTGCCGCCTCCCCCGGTGCCCCCAGACCTGGGCCCCCCCTGCCGCCTCCCCCACCCCACCCCCGTGGGGGGATGCGCTCACATCGCTATCGGGGTCGAACACCCGGACCACGTCCGCATCGATTTCGTTGTCGCCCACCGCCCCATCCAGCGCAATGGAGGCCAGCAGCTCGTCCGTGGCCAGGGTGCCGTCCTGAGGGGAGCACCGAGAGCAGGGGAGGCCAAGGAGCGTGTTGAGGAGGAGCATGAGAAGTTGGAATGCGTGTGGAGGAGGAAACGGAGGGGGCGGATCTTAAGGACGCCTTGCTGTCAGCATGGGGGAGGGAGCATGAGCCGGGTGTCGGTCGCGGAGCAGACCGGTCGCAAAGAGCTTGAAATGAAATGCGCCGACGGGGGTGGCCGCCCCCTGCCCCCTGCTCCCTCTCCCACACTTTCATCTGTCCTACTGTCCCTAGGGCTGCTTGCCCAGCCGCCCCGCCAAACCCCTCGGCCCGAGCGGACAACAAACAGGCTGGCAGGCTGGCAAGTTTAGCGTTGGTGGCAAGGTCTTCTTCATGCCTCTCTCTCTCTTTCTAGCTCTCTAGCTCTCTCCAACCACCCCGCAGCACCCCCCGCAGCAGCACCCGCCGCAGCAGCAGTGCAGCACCCGCCGCAGCACCCCCCGCCGCAGCACCCCCCGCAGCAGCACCCGCAGCAGCACCCGCCGCAGAACCCCCGCAGCGGCACCCCCCGCAGCACCCTCCGCAGCAGCACCCTCCGCAGCACACCCCGCAGCAGCAACCCCCGCAGCAGCACCCGCCGCAGCACCCCCCGCAGCACCCCCCGCAGCAGCACCCCCCGCAGCACCCCTGCAGCAGCACCCCCCGCAGCACCCCCTGCAGCAGCACCCGCCGCAGCACCCCCCCCCCGCAGCACCCCCCCAGCACCCCCCGCAGCAGCACCCGCCGCAGCACCCCCTGCAGCAGCACCCGCCGCAGCACCCCCCGCAGCAGCACCCGCCGCAGCACCCCCCCCAGCAGCACCCCCCGCAGCAGCACCCCCCGCAGCAGCACCCCCACCCGCACCCCCACCCACATCCGCACCCGAACCCCCACCCCCACCCGCACACCTGGTTGAGGTCGAACAGCTTCATGGCGAAGTCCAGCTGGCTCTCCTCGGGCAACATAAACTCCACATCCTCAGCCACAGCCTGCAGCGGGGGCCCGAGGGGGAGCGGGGAAGGTTGGAACGGGCACCAGGGGGGGACAGCAGGGGGGGACAGCAGGGGGGACAGCAGGGGGGGACAGCAGGGGGGGACAGCAAGGGGGGGGGCAGCAGGGCGCGACGGGCCGACAGCGCGGGGGAAACCGCCGCAGCGAGTCACTAACTCGAGGCCCATAGCTCATGGCTCATTGCGCACTGCTCGGCTCGATGATGACGGCTGACCCCGGCCCGAATCGGCCCCTCGGCACTCCCCGGCGCGGCGCTCTGGGTGTGGTGAGGGAGCCACTTCAGTTCAGTTTTCAGTTCCGAGTTGCGCTCTCGCACCCCATGGTGCTGAGCGACGCCCCCCAAGGCGGTCCCGTCCCCTGCTGTGATTGGCGGCGCGAAGGGGACGCGGCACAGCCCGACTGTGCCGAACAGTTCTTCCGGCCTGCGCCGCGTCTGGAGGCCGATGGATGCCGATTTGGGTCACACTTGGGAGGGCACCCCGGGCCGGATACTGTTGTTGCGGGGCCAGAAAACAGGACCCGGAGGACAGCGCTGTTTGTACGATACCTTGGAAGTCCGCAGAAGCTCGTCCTTGGTGATGATGCCGTCCTTGTTCTCGTCAACAAACTCGAAGCTGCTGCGAACGATGTCGGCTAGGCTTTTGTACTGCGGCGCGGCCATGACGGGGCTCGCCGCAGAGAGGGAGAGGCCGATGGCAAGTCCAGCAGCCAACATCTGCGACGCGACCGTCGGGCCTTGTACCCCTGAGCTCGCCGTCTGTTGCTGTTGAACCCGAGGGTTGACGGCACGGCAGGGAGCAGCCCGGCGCTGAGCCGACGCCGGCGGTCGGCCGACACCAACGCCGCGAATTGCTTGGAGGGCCATGGCTAACGATCCGGAAGCTGATCAAGTCCCTGCACATGAATTGATGACGCAAAGGTCACTTATCAACGGAAGTATAGCTGCAAGACAAAACTTTCCCTTCGCTTAATCATCCGGTGAGCGTGATTTGATCAGCGGAACATTCAGAATTATCATTGGTAAGCGTGCTGTTCAATGTACAGCCGCACCTTGCCAACACGCAATTCCACGACGTTTTCCTGTCGTTGACACGGCGGCGCGAAAGGCGTGCGTAGCAAAACGTTGTATGCTGCAGCTAAAATCCCTCAAAAATGCAACCGCAATTTTCATATGCTTCCGTTCTATATGGTGTGAGATGGTTGCGTACGGCTGGATTTTTTCCATAGAAGTCATGGTTTCGTGCAATGTGAACGAAGTCATTAAGATGACGCTGCGGGGAGCAGCGGGGATATGCAGTCGACGTACATTGTAATAATTCGAGGCACAAATGCGCAAAACAATGCTGGGCCAATGTGCACGGTGGTTAGGCACTCACCGACAGTTTTGCACCCGCGACGGCCTCTCCATGCCATTCGAGCAGGTAAGACCGGCGACTCAAAGCTGGGCTTCGAACGCCGGGGCACATTGATGCGAGACAGCCACACATTTCGTCGTGGTGAGCGAGGCCACCTCCTTTTCCTTCGGCCATAAACGTCACGCCCTTGCGAATAATCCTCATTCCTTACAAGCATTAATGCTTACCTGCATTCCAATAACCGGCATTGCCCAGCGCTGCGTACAGCGCGCCAGGTTGACCCTCAGAAGTCAGACGGTCGCGATGACCACGACCCCTTCTGACCCCTTGCCCTGACGCGATGACCACGACCCCTTCTGACCCCTTGCCCTGACCCACGCGACCCGTTTGCACAGCTGTTGGAGCGCGCCCAGACATGTGAAGCCAGCAGACGTGCGGCCGTTGCGCGACTGGGAGCCTGGGCAGCCCACGTGAGTGCGGGCGTACTGGGCAGGGCAGGGCAGCGGTTGGCAGTGAAGGGCACCGCACTGCACTGGGTCTCTGGGTGGGTGCGAGGTCCGCCCTGGCTCTCCCAAGAGCGCCCTGACCTGAGCCACGAGCCGCTGTGTTAGGGCGACAAATGGCGACAGGGTGTGCCCTGCCCTGCCCTGCCCTGTTGACCTCTGGATCCAGATGGATCCATCTGGATCCAGATGGATCCATCTGGATCCAGATGGATCCATCTGGATCCATCTGAGCCCCCACCCACACCGCGCTCGGGGATGCACCGACACTGCAGGCCGCTCCCGGCGACCACCATGCAGACGGACCACCACCCGGATCCGGCTGCCCCGCGCGCCACCACCTGCACCCGCTGACACCGAACACACCACCACCACCACCAGCTACAGCCTCCTGCGGGACCCCGCTGTCAGCGACGGCGGCGGCGGCCGCGGCGGGGCCGGCAGCGGGCGAGCCAGGGCCTGGGGCCGCCGCGGTCGCGGCCGCGGCCGCGACCCCCGCCGCATCCCCCTGGGGCTCAGCAGGAGGAGGCCCACACGCGCATGCGGGCGCCCGGTGGGAGCCCGTTGGGACCTCGGCAACTGATCTGGGGGTCCCGGACGGACGACCACCGGCCCTGTACGGTCGGGGACGGACGACGCCTGGGCTGGTGGGGCAGGGGCAGGGGGCGCCGGAGGCTGCGGCGGTGGCGGCGGCCAATGAGCTGCTGCGGCTGTGCGCAGAGCAGGGCGCCGTGGACGACGCGATGCAGGTCGGTCGGGGGTCGGGGGTCGTGCGGGGGGTGGTGCTGCGGCGCGATGCCGGAGTCACACCCTCCCCAACCACCCCCTTTAACATCCTTAATAATAATACTAACCTCCTTTGTCAATAAAGACAGCGATATCGCGAAACAGTCACTGATTGTGTTGTAGTTGTACCCACCACCCTCCCACCCCAACCCCCGCGGCGGTGCCCCCCCCCCGCCCGCCGCTGCAGGTGCTGTCGGCGCTGGAGCGGCGGGGCCTGAAACCCGACCAGGACACCTTCGAGCAGCTGAACGCCGTCTTCACGTACTTCCCCCAGCCCATGACATAGGCGTCATTTAGGCAGTGTATGGTGAGGAAGCCTCGGCTGTCGCCGGGGCTGTCACCGATGACCCGCGGGGTCCGCTGTAACATCCTAATAATAATAGGCGTCGCGGGGGGGCGGGTGTACAAGAAAACTGAGCCGCGAAAATAACTGAAAGAATGGATGAATGAATGAGTCCCCAGGGATGTGTGGGGGGCGGTGTGGGGTGGGGTTTCTGGGTTGGAGTCGTGTCTGTTCTGCGGCAAAGCGCCGGCTGCCAACAGATGTCGTGGTGTTGGTGTCGAGTGTTGGAAGTGATGGTCACAGTGGGCTGCAGGCGTGATGAGGAGGAGGGGGGAGGGGAAGGGGAAGAGCCGGCGGGGGCCACGTGTGTTCAGAAAAGGAACAACAGCCTGTGTGTGTGTTATCAAAGAGAAAAGCTGAGCCGCGAAAAAACAGACCCGTGTCCAGTAATGCAACCGACGACTGAGACCGAGACCAGAGTTACCAATATGCCAGGGCGAAGTATGTCGACCATAAGTAGTCCCAAGGTGGTGTAGGCCGTGATGCCGTGGCGCCCCGTATCGTTGTCGAGCGCCGGTGGGCGCCGTTACGCCAGCAGAAGTAGCGGCTATGACGCCGTAGGCTAATGCAGACGAAACTCGACTAAACTACCTACTGATCCTAAGGTGCAGCAAAAGCAAGGGCGTATGCGTCAACAGCGCGTGCGATGCCGACAGCAAGCAAGTGCCCGGCACAACCGTCCCAGCCCGTGCAGAAGGAAAAAGATACTGACCTGAATGCAGAAACGGGAGCACCAAGCGAAGCAGCACCGTCAGTGGTTATCGAAGCGAAGTCGGAGGACATGCAAGGCGGATGGCAAGACAGGGACACACGTGAGCGCGACGGTCCTAAAAGTTGTTAGTAAGAAGGAAAAAACGAGCAAAGCAAATGGAATGCAAAGATGCGGGTGCCGAATTTGCAGTGATGCGCCGGGTACGAACGCGGTCAACTGCCGTCACAGCGCAGGGGCAAAGAACTAATCGCAAATGCGGCGGTGCCGGCGTGTGTGTGTGTGTTATCAAAGAGAAAAGCTGAGCCGCGAATAAGCAGACCCGTGTCCAGCAATGCAACCGACGACTGAGACCGAGACCAGAGTTACCAATATGCCAGGGCGAAATATGTCGTCCATAAGGAGTCCCAAGGTGGTGTAGGCCGTGATGCTGCAGCGCCCCGTATCGTTGTCGAGCGCCGGTGGGCGCCGGGACGCCAGCAGAAGCAGCGGCTATGACGTCGTAGGCTAATGCAGATGAAAACTCTACTAAGCTACCTACTGATCCTAAGGTGCAGCAAAAGCAGGGGCGTATGCGTCAACAGCGCGTGCAATGCCGACAGCAAGCAAGTGCCCGGCACAACCGTCCCAGCCCGTGCAGAAGGAAAAGATACTGACCTGAATGCAGAAACGGGAGCACCAAGCGAAGCAGCACCGTCAGTGGTTAGCGAAGCGAAGTCGGAGGACATGCAAGGCGAATGGCAAGACAGGGACACACGTGAGCGCGACGGTCCTAAAAGTTGTTAGCAAGAAGGAAAAAACGAGCAAAGCAAATGGAATGCAGAGATGCGGGTGCCGAATTTGCAGTGATGTGTCGGGTACGAACGCGGTCAACGGCCGTCACAGCGCAGGGGCAAAGAACTAATAGCAGATGCTGCGGACTGCCGGCGTGCGGACTCTCACAGAGCTCCCTGTGTGTGTGTGTGTGTGTGCGCTGGAGGCGGGGCCGTCCTGCCGTGGATGAAGGGCGCGCACTCGCACGGGGGGGTTGCGGTAAAAAAGATCCATAACGCATTGGAGGCTGAACCCAACGAAGATGGTCCTGTCTGTCTTGTCTGTCTGTCTGTCTTGTCTGTCTGTCTGTCTGTCTGTCTGTCTGTCTGTCTGTCTGTCTGTCTGTCTGTCTGTCTGTCTGTCTGTCTGTCTGTCTGTCTGTCTGTCTGTCTGTCTGTCTGTCTGTCTGTCTGTCTGTCTGTCTGTCTGTCTGTCTGTCTGTCTGTCTGTCTGTCTGTTCGTTGACATTGTAATTGACCAGCCGTCCCCAGTCCAGCCGTCTCCGACCCGTGGAGTCGATGGGTCGCTGCACTCTTCGCTGATTTCACTTCACATACGGTACTGCCGGGCATACACGTCCCACAGCGCCCCGAAACCGATGCGGCGATGACATATGCCGAAGGGGCGTCCTGGCCCCGCCCCGCCTCACGGTACGGCACGGTGACCACAGCCGCCATGACGCCTGCCATGCCATGACGCCTAGCCCCCACCCGCCCCGCCCCGCCCCGCCAACCCCCCCTCCCCGGAGGCATACACACAGAGTCCCGGACCAGCGGCAGTGTGAAAAGGTGGCCCCTTCGTCATCGACGATGCGCCCCAGGTCCGTCACCTGTGGTGGTCCCCTGATGGTGGCCCCTCGGCCTTCGCTCGGGCCGTACCCGCCCAGCACCACTGCCACCGCCATCCCACCCGCCACCACCACCACCACCAACAACAACACAACGGAGCCCGCCAAGACGGGCTCCCGCCAGCGGCCGCCCCCGTTCGCGTTCCAATCGGCACCTGGACCGCGCGTCTCATCCTCACAGTCCAGACAGAGACACACAACCGCCCGCAGACGTGCGGGATGACTCAACCAAGCGACAGCCTCCGCCGGCCTCGCGTGCGGAGAGATGCCACCGTGATGCCACGCAGCACACACAGCACGTCAGCGAGGACAAGGACGAGCCACACGCGCACCGCACCACACCGGGGACGACCCGATGGGATGACCCCCTCGGCCCTCAACGCGGGCCCCCGCATCGTCATGCGCCCGCCCCGGTCCACGACCCCAACCCCACATCCTCTCACCGACCCGACCCGACCCGGCCGAGCCGCAGCTTCCGCTCGCACGCTCGAGACGGCCGCCAGCCCGCCGGGCTTCCTCAGCCGTCTCCAAGTTGGGTCCCTCAGCCGTCCCCCAAGTTGGTTCCCTAAGCCGTCTCCAAGTTGCGAGCTGCCTTCGCAGGCCCCGGGTTGCTGAGCTGATGCGGCGCCGGCAGAGCGGAAGCAGCGGCCGTGTCCGCCTACCGCCGCCTACGCGCGCGCTTGCGCCTCCGGGGCGGCCGGGGCCGCCGCCGCCGCCGCCGCCGCCCGCTGGTTGAGCATCTCCGTCAGCCGCTTCTGCTGCTCCATCATGGTGCCCAGCGCGCCCTTGAGCTCCTGAAGCTCCGCCTCCGAAACCAGGACCTTGCCGTCGCTGTTCGGCGGCCCCACCGCCAGCGCAGCCGAGCCCGCTGGCGCCCCCGCCGCCGCCGCCGCGGTGCGGCCCCCCGAGCGGCCCACGTACAGCCGCACCACCTGCACCCGCAGCCCTTCATCCGCCTCCGCTGACGCCCCCGCCGCTTGGGGCTCCTGTCCCTGCCCCTGCTGCTGCGGCTGCTGCCCCTGCGGCGCCGGGGCCTGGGGGGCGTCCGCTAGTGACGCCTCCGCGTCCTCCTGACCCCCCTCGCGCGGCTGCTTCTCCCGTACTCGCACCGAGACCAGCTCCGGAACCAGGTAGTAGTTGGAGGAGAAGGACGGGACCTCGGACTGGGCTTCTTGAAGGGCGGTGAGGCCGCGGAAGAGGGCCTCCGCGCCCACCTGGGAAGTGGAAGGGCACATGAAGTGATGGAGATGGTAGTGGTGGTGAATGAATGAGGCGCGAGGGACCCGCCCAATAACGTGCGTGTGTGAACGGCGGGAAGAAATCAGGAGCCCCCCACACTCGCGCCTTGTCGGATGCACCCCATTCGCGGGTGGCTGCGAGGGAGCCCTCCAGTCCCACACGGCTCCGGAACCCCCGCCCCGGGAGCCTTGTCCCGCTGCGACTGCCGCCACTGCGCCCAATGGCCGGTGTGAGAGTCCCCAAAGCGTGCAGGCGGGTAGGTACTCAAGCAGGCCCCCTTCCCTCCTTTCCACCCTCTCACACCCTCTCACCATGTCGAATCGCAGGAAGCTGCCGGCCTGCAGGTTGGTCAATCCCGCCACGACCCGCTTGCCCAGTTTGGATGGATCTGTCCGCCCAGAGACACTGCTCAAGGGGCCAGGGCAGGGGAGGGTCGCAGGACGATTTCGTCTCTCGTCTCTCCACTGTCCAGCTGTCCCACCCAGCGCCTCGCTGCTCACCCACACACATGAGATGTGTGGTACAGTGTGTTTTTCACACGATTCAATGCAGTACAGTGCAGTACAATATAATACACGGTGCAGTACAGTACAACACACGGTGCCGTGCAATGTGTCGCACTCACATCAGTGCGGTGCACCTCGGCCCAGTCTCCTCCGGCAGCTCCTCGCGATCCCTCCGCGGGTTCACAAACAGCATCAGAGGCGTCCCGAAGTACTGGATGGGCTCCTGCTGCCACATCCGGATCGATACGTCAATCTGCGGGCGGCAGGGCGGTGGGGCGAAGCCGTCGCAGGAGGCAGGCGTCACGGAGCCGGGGTTCGGGGGGAGCCGGGTCGGGGGGAGCCGGGCCGCCACGAGCGCACCCGGCACATCGGGCGGCCGGGCAGATCACGTCGTCGGAGACGCCGCTGAGCTCCCTGCGCTGGCCATGGGAAAAATATACTCCAAATCAGGCCCAGGGCGGGCCTGGTGACACGGAGGTGGCGGATGACGGCGGAAGACGATCCGCGGGCCGTCCGCGTTGCCCAGTTCCCCGTCAATACGGACGGACGGGACCCGTAACGACCTCCGCGGCGCCCTCCGCGGCGCCCTCCCGGCCCGTCAGGTGCTTAGGTGGATGCCCGGCTCGGAACAAACACACTGTGTGGCCGTGCGGAGCGCCTGTCCGCGCCGTACAATGTTGTGTACCGTGCCGTACCTGGTTCGAGGCCGCCGCGCACTCGTCCCGCAGCGCCAAGATGAAGCGCAGGGCCCCCGCCGCGCCCTGACGGCCCAGGCAGCGAACAATTACGCCCTTGCCCAGCGAGAAGTGGTTCTGGGGGAGGCAGGGTGGCGAGGTCGGAGGCAGGGTCGGAGGCGGAGGCAGAAGTCGGGAGGTCTGAGGCGTAAGTCGGAGGTCGGAGGCAGGGTCGGAGGTCGGAGGCGTAAGTCGGCGGTCGGGCGTTGCCACTTCGGTCACAACAGGGTGAGTACATAGCTAGGTACCGGTGTATGTACCGGGAAGACGCTGTCACAGATCCAGCCCCACCCCCGCCCCCAGACGCCCCCGCCATTGGGCACCCAGCGCACCACCACCACCACCACCACCACCACCACCACCATCTCCGCATGCAACGGCGCCCCTCGGCCCCCCCGGGCCCGCCTTTGCTCTGACAGCAGCGCAGTCTGAATATGTATACCAATTTCCTATACCCCGCCCCGCCTCACCCTGAACACAGCCCCCTCCTCACCCTGAACACAGCCTCGGCCTTCAAAGCGATCCGCTCCGCATCGTCCTCCAGAAATGTGAAGCTGGGCAGCCTCGGCCTCTGCTGATCAGATTCCGTGGGGGCACGCGACTGCGACTGCGACTGCGACTGCGGCCGCGATTGGCCAGGGACCCGCGGGTCGCTGCTCTGGGGCCGTCCTGCAGGCCGGCCCACGCGCCAACCAGGACGAAAACGACAGAGGGGGGAGCGGGTCGGTGCCAATTTACCTTCGGACGGGCAAGGCTCCACACGGTACGCTCCTCCCCCGATCTCACACGATTAATGTAACCAACCAGAAAGATTAAATGCAAGCTGTATCTGTGATATATATGTATATATACGAAGGGTTTAAACCCATCAGGAGGACACGTGGTACGGTGTTACGGTGCTGATAAGCCCATCGGAGGGGCAGATGGAGCTGTGCCGAGGGGAGCGGCGAACGGAACGGAATGCCCCCCCAGCCCGCCCCAAGGGGAGGATCAGTGCGGCGGTCGTTGCGCGGCGGCAACCTTAAGCGGGGTGCAGATGGCCATCAGGGAACCCATCAGGGGACGAGGCGGATGTAGAGAAGTAGGCGCACCCCTTGTACGTGCCCTGGCTGGGTGGTGTGGCTGCAGCTGGCGGGGGACACTAGGACGACTCTACGGACTCAAACCCATGGGCTCGACCGCTGTGCTCTCATTGACCGGCTGGTCAGCGCGCTGCGTGTGCTGTGCGGTCCGCTGGTCGGTGCTGGTCCTGGTCCTTGGGCTCGGAGGGGGGTCGGGGTCGGGGGTCTGCTGTGCACACCGCCGCGACACACAGGGCCGGTTTGCGGCGCACAACATGCGTGGGTGCGTGCGTACCCAAAGCACGGCGGAATCCGCGACTCTGTGCACTCGCCGATGACGTGGAGGGAGCCGCTGCGTCCGGCTGCGTAATGGAGGCAGGGGGCTCCGCCACCGGCGCCGTGCAGCGGACGATCGCCGCTGACCTGCTGGTTTTGGGATGAGCCAAGTATTGGTCGCAATCCTTAAGCAAAGTAATTGTCATAGAAGTTGCGCCATGTGTTGCTAAGATGAAGTTGTGAGTTAACCTGGGCCCGCAATCGCACGGTCGGCGGCTGAACAGCTCCGTTGGCCCGCACCTGCCCCGCTGCCGAGCTTGAATTCCCTTGCATACTGGAGCTTTGTTCAGCATCATCTTTAACTGCAGCCCAGAATTGTACTTCTAGAAAATCCTTGCGGTGGGGATGTGGAAACACGCAACGCAGTTATAATTTGATGTGTGCAACAAGTATGGAATATGAAGCTTGTCGGATTTCAGGTGCCGCTCTGCCGCAAGCGAAGGAGAAAAAATGGCTGGCGTACGACTACGAGGACTAAAAGAAAAATGACCTCCGCCAACCATCGACACATCATGTAAGTTTCTCAAAGTCTGATTTGTAAAGTTCGAAATTGAAGCAAACACGAGGATGTTGGTGCTGTCATTCTGAGCGCATACGGTCATGCTGCGACTCAGTCGAAGATGACAGCGAAAGTCACGGTTCACTGGTATTGCAATGCGATCTAAATTACGTCTCCTCTGTTGCTCTTTAGGCTCAGTTGTGAATGATACGTCTTGCCAAGTGTAGTGCTATCCAAGTTCTAGCTACATGGCCCGGAAATGGGCTGTCTGTTCAGCAAACAAGGACAAGTGCGCACATTATCAGACGAAATTGATGGTAAGGTGTGCGGGAGCAGGTCAACCGTTCTCCGGACAGTCTTATGTAGCTCGACACGCTGCTCGCCGCGAGCGTACAGATTTGTACAAACCATACAGCATTTGCAATACTCATGGCATCCTTTGTACTGTATCCTACCTACCTGCAGAGCCTCTTCCTGCGTCAGCCTTCTCCACGCGTGGCGTGGCTCACGCTTGGCTGCAAGAAATCGGCCTACCTCAGTACGCGGAGGCCTTTGAAAATGCCGGCTTCAGTGGTACGTGTCTGGGGACGGACGTACAGCAGCCGCGGCAGCGTCGGCCCAGCCCACTGCGCGTCAACAGACAGATGGGGTGGATCCGCGGTAGCTCGGGCCAACATGCACTTGGACACCACCTTGGACAGTTGACTTGGTGACTAAGAGCTTTACGAATCCACACAGCCCCCAGCTGGGGACCAGTTGGGGACACCCGTCGCGGGTGCCCACTTTCGCTTTCGGAGGCCGGGGACGTCCGTCCCGCGTCGCGCTCATGCCGCCCCTGGGGGGCAGCTACGCGGCTCCACCAAACCCCACAAACGGACGCGGCGACAGGCCACAGTGGCCGCCGGCTCCATCAGCGCTTCCAGCGGAGCACGGGACCCGCCGGGCCCCCCCACCCGGGGGTATCCTGACCTGACCTGTCCTGTCCTGTCCCGACCCGTTCTGGCCTGACCTCCGACACGGGTGACCCTCCCCCACCTCATCCGTCCCCACCTGTCCCCGTCGTCGCCCCCCCACCCTCCAGACTGGGACCTGCTGTCCTGCCTCACGGAGTCGGACCTGGCCGCCATCACCACACACACCGGCATCTCCATACCCCCGGGACACCGAAAGAAGCTGCTCATGGCGTCGCGACAGATGGGCACGGTGCGTGCCGCAGGGCTGCCCTCCACCCCTCCCCGTGCCCCAGGGATACCCTCCACCCCTCCCCGTGACCCAGGGCTGCCCTCCACCCCTCCCCGTGACCCAGGGCTGCCCTCCCCCTCCCGGACCTTTGTTCTGGCAGCAGCGCAGCTTGAATATGTCTACCAATTTCCTATATCCACCCCCGCTCCCCGTGTTGGCCCTGCCTTGTTTCCTCCCCCCCCCCTCCCCTTGCTCTGTGGACACTGACCCGGCGGCCGCTCGCTGACCTTGGCCCCCTCGGCCCCTCCCTGGGGAGACCAAGCAGTGTTTTTGAGTCTGATGTCTCAACGCCCCTTTCCTGCACCCTCCCTCCCTCCCTCCCTCCTTCCCTCCCTCGGCCCCCTCCGGGCTGGCGCCCGCAGACGGCCCAGGGTGCCACCCCCGCGACCCCGCCGCCGTACGGCTCCGCGCGGAGGTACAGCAACCCGGGGAACAGCTCCAGGGCGGGTACGGGCGGCCTGACGGCGGCGGCCGTGGCCGCCATGTCGCTGGAGCGACGGTCGAACGGTGGGTGGGTCGGCCCGATAGGGGGGTGTTAGGGAGTGCAGCTCCGGGACCACCTCAAGACCGGCAAAGGGCCCAGGCCTATATACAGCCTGTGTGCCTGCCTGCCGTGCCAGCGCCCCGGTGTTTCGGCCCCCCCCGGGTGTGCCCCCTCGGGTGTGCGTGCCCCTGCACACCCACCCCGTGCGTCTCAGCCGGTCCTTTTTTCAACCTACCTAACCCCTGCCCGGCCCCCGGGCCCGCTCCCCCCTCCTGCTGAGGGGTGAGCGGATGGCACATCAGCCGCGCGCTGGTGTGTACGGCACCGCGCCGCGGGGTCGCTGGGTCGCTGGGCCGGCGGCGCGGCATTGGCGCACTGCGGTCCCTGAGCCCGTCCCTTCCCTCCCCCCTTGTCCCTCCTCCCTTGTCCCTGCTCCCTCCCTGTCCGTGGCCGTCCTTGTGTACTGGCGCCTGTGTGTGGTGACGATGGCAATCACATCGGCAATGGCGGCGGCGACACCGCCCCCGCAGGCCTGGGCCCTCGGCCCAGCAGCTCCTCGCGGGTGCCCAGCCTCGCCAGCGTCCACGCCGTACAGCTGCCCGGGATGGGCCACCCGCCGCCGCTTATCCTGGGCGGGCCCCCGCGGAACGGCACCGAGGACGGCCTCATCTCCGGCCGCCGCAGCCGCGCCGCCGGGGGGGCCGCCCCCGGGCCCTCGCGCAACAGCAGCCGAAGCAGCCTGCCGACGGCGCCGGCGGGCCACGCCATCGGCTACATCGCGTCGCCGTCCGTGACGGCGGGGCAGGGCGGCGGCGCGGCGGTCCCGACCGACCCGTGGATCCAGGGGGAAGCGCGGCGGAGCCCGGGCGAGCCGGGCTCGCCGGCGGCGGCGACGGCGGGGGGATACGCGACGGCGGACGGCGGTCCGACGCCGCCGCGGCAGCGGCGGCGCTGGTCGGCGAATCGGTCGGCGTCGCGCGGGGTGCTGATCGGAGGCGGCGGCGGCGGCACGGTGACGTCCATGTCGTCGTACCGTTGGCTGGAGCCGGAGGCGGCGGTGCTCGGGGGCGCGGGCGCGACCAACGACGATGTACGGCAGATCTCCATGACATCGTCGGTCGAGGACGCGTACGGCTTGGACGCGGGCTTCGGCGGCGGCGTGGCCGGAGGCGGGCAGCACGGCGGCGGTGGACCTGTCGTACAGCCGTGCCTCTCCCGGGACCTGGATGCGCTAGTGATGGGGCCCAGCGACCTGGCCAACAGAGCCCAGCCGTCCCGATGTCAGTCATTGGCGGCGACGCGGCCGGATCGGTCGCTCCGTGGCGGATTCAGCAACGCCGGCCCGCCGTCGTCGCCGCCGTACCGCGTCAGCGGGACCAGCGGCGGCGGCGGCAGCGGGACAGGGGCCGCCGGTCCGGCCGCGCACGTCCTCGCCGGCGACGCGCAGTACATTCGCAGCAGCCTCCGTCACTCGACGGCGACGACGGCGGCGGCGGCGGCGACTACGCCGTCACAGCTGCAGCAGCAGATCAGCGCCGCGCACCTGCAGTCGAACCTGGATGGTTTCGGAGGCCAGCAGACCCCGCCGCGCCACCCGCGGGCCGGCAGTGCCCGTGACGGCGCCGGGGCTGTCGTATCGGTGGCCGTGGTCGGCGGCGGCGGCGGCGGCTGGGGCACGCTCGGCCAAGCGCCATCGCAGAGGCATACCGATACCGCTATCGATTCGACCCTCAAGTGCTGGGCGCCGCCGCCGTCAGCGCCGCCGGCGGCGGCGGCGCGGCCGCCGTCAGGATCCGCCGCCGGCGCCGCCGGGACCCCGCAGCGCCCAGCGTCGCCGCCGGGCGTCGCTTGGCCGCTGCAAGGCGAGGCGGCGCCTCAGGCTGCCGCGCCAGGCGGCGCCGCCGTCACGAGCGCGAGTACGACATCGGGCGCGCGGCCGTACGACGGTGACACAGCATTTCCCGCGTCGGCGGCCGGTGGTCGTAGCGCTGGCACGCCTGGCGGCGCTCTGCCTCGCTTCGTGAGGGCAATCGCCGGGTGGGCGATTCCCGCCGGCGGCGGCGGGGCGGCGGATGGCGGCGCCGCCGGCGGCGGCGGCGCCGCCGCCGCCGCGAGCGAGCGTCGCGCGCGGTCCGGCCACCGGCAACGGCACGACTACCGGCATCCACTCGAACAGAAACGTGGCCGGTTCAGTCAGCCCTCCGATGGCGCGCCGCCCGTCACGGCCCAAGGCCGGGAACAGTCCCCTGCCCGGCCGTCAACGTCAGTGGCGGTGGCGGCGACTGCAGCGGCGGGCGACGTGCTGGCGGCGGAGCCGCTGTCGTCGGCTGCTGTACGGCACAGTACGACTTCTGCGGAGCCGCTGCGCCGCGGGGACATGCGGGCGGCCTCCAGGTATGTGGCTGTCTCCCCGCCGCCGGCACCGCCGCCGCCGCCGCCGCGCAGCTCCGTGAATTGGCTGGCAGCGGATTGCGATGCATCATGCCCGCCGTGCATGGGTGCATTTGTGCGGCATTCGCGCATGCCCATCCCGCGCGCGTTGCCGGCGGCCGCGATGGCTCCGTGCAAGACTCCTGCACAATGCCCGTACAATGCTGAACTGGTAACGAATGACTTGACGGAACGACTTGACTTGACGGAACGATTGAGCGTTTTGAGGCGGTTGGTTCGCGTGCAGGTCTCGCCGTCAGATGATGGTCCCCGACGGACTCACGCCGCGGGGCCCCTGGGACCAGGAGTCGGCGCTCTGCATCCAGGGCCGGGGCTACAAACCCCAGCAGGTGGCGGCGGCGGCGGCGGCGCCCGTGATGATCGTCCGCGGGCCCTCGATCCGGTCTTCGACGGGCCCCGGCGACGGCGACGCCACGCCGTCCTCCGTCACCCGCAGCCGCCCCGTCAGCGGCGGCGTCATCTCGCCCGCCAACTCCGTCACCGCATACCCGGCCGCCCGCGGCGGCGGCTGGCCGTTCGTCATGCCGCAGCTGCCGCGGCACGCGGAGGCGGCGGCAGGAGGGCAGCCGCCGCCGCAGCAGCTGCCGCCGGCAGGGGCGGCGGCGGCGCTGGCGGCGGCCAGGGCCATCGGCGGCGGGAAGCGCCCCAGCAGCGGCGGCAGCCGCGGCGGCAGCGGCGGCGGCGCCCGGCTCAGCTCTCCCAACTTGCAAGGCCCGCCGAATCACCTGGCGGCGGCGGCGGCAAGCCCCGAGGGGTACGGCCCATCTGCCTTGGGGGGCGGCGGCAGTAGCAACGGCGGCGCCGCGGCGGAGCGGGGCGGCGCGAGCGGCCCGATGGCGGCGGCGACGTCGGGACTTGCTCGGGTGACGGAGGCGGAGCCGCTGTCGTACATGCTGCTGGACAGCGAGGCGAGCGACGGCAGCGCGGCGACGACGGCGCGGCGGCCGCCGCTGATGCACAGCTCAAGGCCGCCCGATTGGTGCCCCAGCGGCGGCGGCGCGTCGGCGGCGACGTCGGCGGCGTTCAAGTCCGACGTCGACGAGTCCGCCGACGAGCTGGCGCTGTACGGCAGCGGCTCCGCGCAGCAGCGGCCTCACCGCGTGCAGATCGTCAGCTCAGCCATGGCGGCGGCGGCGCCGTACGGTGGTGGCAGCGGCGGCCTGCCGCCGCTGCGCGCCCACGCCGGCGCCAGCATCGGCCCCGTCTCTCAATGGCCCGCGATGCCGCTTCAGCCGCCGACGCGCGCCAAGCCGCCGACGGTGGCGTCGGGTCTCGCCGGCGGGGGCGCGGCGTCCAGTCCGACGGCGGCGGCGGCGAGCGGGGGCCAGTACGGCAGGATGGAGGTCCTGCCGCCGGAGGCGCCCGGGCTGAGCCACGGCGGCGGCGGCGGCGGCGCGGCGAACCCCGGCGATCTGCCGCGCCCCACTCCGGGACGAAAATTGGACTTGGAGATGTTGGCGGGTCAGGTGGGACGTATCATGTCTCACCTGGCCAACATCACGCAGGAGGAGGACAAGGAGCGGGATGGGGATGGGGATGGGGACACGGAGATGGCGGCGGCGGCGGCGGGGGGCCCTGACGGCGGCGGCGGCGGCGGCGGCGAGGTCAAGGAGTCCGCGGGAGGCGGCCGGGCCGACGGCGCCGCCGGGCGATCTCGGAAGCGACAGGGGACGGCGCGGATGCAGGTACGTATGGCGGCACGGCCGCCGCGCGCGAATACCAAGCTTGCGCGCCGTGAGCCAATGAGTGCCGTACTGCCGTGTTGCGGTGGGCTATCCAGTACAGCGTTGTCCGTGACCGCGCCATGGCTCTTGAAATGAAACCTGACATGGGTGTTTGGCGTTGACGTGTCGACACACACACGGTGTCGGGCGGGCGGGCGGGTTGCATTTCTAAACACACGGTTGGGGGGTTGCCTCGGACGGCGCGTCGTATCTCTCTATAGTCATATAGAGTCGCCGCGGCGTTGACCACCGACGCGGCGTTGACCGACCCACCCACGGGCCACAGGCGATCGACCAGAAGCGCCTCGAGCTCCAGAACCTGCATCAGGACCTGGTACGGCGGGTGGCCGCCATGGAGGCTGACCCGCCGGCGGCGGCAGCGGCGGCGGCGGCGGCTGCCGCCGCCGGGGGGCCGTACTACGGCAGCGACGAAGCCGAAGCGACGGAGGCTCTCGCGGAGGTCGAATCCCGCATCCGTTCGAAGCTCACCGAATTGGCTGCCCTCACGATGCGCCCGGATCCCGACCGCGCCGCCGCCGACGGCAACGGCGGTGGCTCGTCCGGGGGGCAGGCACGCAAACGCGCCCTGGGCGCCGAAGCCTACGACGACGCCGGTAGTGGCAATCGTATCGGCAACGGTAACGGTAATGGCAACGGTAACAGCAGCGGTAACGGTAACGGTAGTGGCAACCGACGCGCCCGGGAGGAGGTTGCTCTCCATTTGGAGGTGCTGGCGGTGCTGGGGGCGCGGAAGCGGCATGTCCGCGGCGGCGCCTCCGCTGTCGCCGTCGCCGCCCCATCGGCGCACATCAGCGGGGCTGGTGGCGGCGGCGGCGCGGAGAGCGGCGGCGGCGGCGGCCGGATTCTGCAGCAGCTCGCGCCGGCAGCGGCGGCACCGCCGCTGCCGCCGCCGCCGCCGCTGCCAGCGGGGCAAGGACTCGGCGCCGGCGGCGACAGCGCGGCTGGGGGCGTGGCTGCTGATGCTGCTAGCGGTGGTGTTGCTGGCGGTGGGGTGGTGTTGACGGAGATGCACGATGCGTTGCGGGCGGAGCTTCTGGCCATCGATTCCAAGATCAGGGCCCGGGTGCGGGGTGCCTCGGGGGCTGCGGTGGCGCGGAGAAACTGATGGTGGTGGTGGTGGTGGTGGTGGTGGTGGTGGTGGTGGTGGTGGTGGTGGTGGTTAGGTTTAGGGGCAGCGCAGAGTCGTGTGTGTGGGGGCGACCCACGGGCGGGGGAGGGCCCCCGGTTGGGGTCGGGAAGGGTATAGGGTGAGGGAGTGAGAGGGTCGGGGAGCCCTTTCGCAGAGGCAATTGGGCAGTCGGGGGCAGGGCAGGGTCAGCTGGGGAAGGAGGTTCATGGGGGATGCACGTGATGTGCGCGTGCTTGCTTGCTTGCTTGCGTGCTTGTTTTCTTGTTTGCTTGCTTGCTTGCTCTGAACTGAACTGAACTGAACTGGCCTGCGATATTGTGGTCGGCGCATATGTGGTCGGCAGCTGGCTGGCAATCCGTCGCGAGGTTGCCACGTTGAGCGACGGCGCCAGGCATGCGTTGCCCCGTGCGTGGGAGCGACGGCGCCCACGGAAAGGCGGGCGCCGGGAGGCGTTGGGCGTCCGTTCGGGGGGATGTGGGGCGGGGTGGGGTGGGGTGGGGTGGGGTGGGGTGGGGTGCGGTGCGGTGGGGTGCGGTGGGGTGCGGCTCTGCCGTCTTGCCCGCCAGTGCCCGCCTGCCCGTTTGGTGTCTGTACGTAGCGTGGAAGCGCACCCGAACCAACACGAAAGCATACGGTGTGTTGTTTCTTAGGCGGGCAGAACGTACGAGAGCATACGGTGTGTGTTATTTAAGCAGGCAGAACAGGAGTGCGTGACATGCATACTGTGTGTGTGTGTTATACGTATTTCGAAAACTGAGCCGTGCGAGTTTGTGATGCGGCGGTGTGTTGAATTGTATCACTGCGCAGGCAGCGGAATTGTACGGGTAATGATGGTGGTGGTGATGGAGCTGTTGCGGACCACACCGCGGCGCCGCCGCGACACCTTGAGAGAACGGGTGTGATGGCGGGTGTGGCCGCGCGTGCGCTGTACATAGGGCTGACGCTATGCGTGCGGTGTTTGCGTGTTTGTGTGTCGGCGTGTGTTTGCGTGCGGGTGTGTGACGCTTGCGACCGCACAACGACCGTATACATGGTGAGGGTGTGTGAGGGTGTGAAGTGCGGAGGCATGTGCGCACGCGGTGTGTGCGCCTGTGTGTATGTGTGTCTAGGGGAGTAACCCACCCAAGTGATTGTATCTGTATGCGCACTCCCTGAGGCGCACATGACGGATGCGGCATGCGAGTACATGTGAGTACCCGACCCGACCCGCGAGGAGGGCACACGGTAACGGCGGCAGGGCCGGCGGTGGTGTGGGGTGGTTGGGGTGGTTGGGGTGGGGTGTGGCTGCCACCCCACCTCGCGACACACACACACACACACACACACATACATACACACCGGTCGGGGAGGGGGCGCCCCGCTGTGGGGTTTGGTGTCCTCTCCTCCCTCCGGTAGTCGCCCCAGCCCCCGTCTTGGAAGCTGCGCCGGGGAGGGGCCGCAGCGGTAACGTGCTGTGAAGGTGTGATATGTGGTGCGTTGTGTTGGGTTGCACGGTAGTGCGTGTATGCTTTTTGCGGAGCGTGCATTGCAGTTCCCCCGAGGGGCCTAAGGGGGCACCCCCACGCGGCAAACGGGGGAAGGGGGAAGGGATGGGGGTGTGAGGGGGGCACGGGGCCGCCCCCCGCACCCCTCAGGGCGCAGCGCGGTGGCGAAGGGAGCGCCCTTTGCGGCGCCGCAGGGAGGGGCGGGGGGTATAGGCAATCGGTAGACATATTCAAACTGCGCTGCTGCCGCGGGGGGGGAGGTCTCGGGGGCCTCTCTCCAAGGCGCTCCTGGCAGCGTGCCGGATTCGCGATCCGGGTCGTGGAGGCGGAGGCGGATGTCGGCTTCCTCACACACCCGTCTGTCTGTCTGTCTGGGGCGGGCGGCCGGGGGGCGCCGCCGTGACGTCGTCTCCGTCTCCGTGGTTTCGGAGCGGGTACCCGCCGGGGGCCGGCTGCCCGCCGAGTGCATCGGAGAGCATCCGGGAGGGAGGAAGGAAAGACTGCTGCTGCACACGTACCGAGGTGCACCTGGGTTCGGGCGGGCGGGTTTCATTTCGCCGCGCCGACGGCTGCTGCGACAGCACGCCTCTCCTACGCAGCCTCGCTCAGACAGGCGGTCGAAGGCACCCAGCGTCCCCAGCCAGCAGTAGCAGCACACACCGGCCTGCACGCGATGTCTTGAGGTCGACGTCGTGTGGTTGACCAACAACGGCCAATCGACCTCCGGCCTGTTCCCGTGGACCCTTGGGCCGACACGACACCCTCCGGCGCCCCGCGCGCGAGCCGTGCCCTCCAGCCGCTGCCCGCCTGCCCGCCTGTCTATCGCGGAAGGGTTTCCTCCAGGGGGGCCCGAGAAGGACCCCGGCTGCCCGCCAAGCCCAGCCCAGCTAAGCAATGCCAGCAAGCAAGTTAGCAGTTGAGAGGGTGTCTCAACATTGCTGCTGAGACGCGCGGAGGGGTGTCCTGTCCGGGGTCGGTGCCGACGGCCCGTCTATGCGTCCCTCTGCAACGAGCACCGGTGCCGGGCGCTCCAACGCAGACGCTTCCTTTGACCCGTGACATGAGAGCCCGTGGGGGCCCGTGACCCGAGGCAGCGGGCCCCCGAGGTCCGGTCAGACTGGGTCCACCCGCAATCATCGATTTGGTTGCCCCGAAAGGATATAAAAGCCATCGTAACTTGACGCCCGTCTTCCCAAAAATTTGGGCAGTCACATCCAAAATGTCCAGCTTTCAGTTTGCAGCGCAGATCCCCCCTCCCCTGCACGAGCTGCCCATAAGGTGCAGGCAACAGCAGCGCAGTGTGCTGCCAAAGCTTGCTTCTTGACCCACAGGCTTCGTCAGGCGTAGGTGACCGGATCTGGAGGCAGCCAGCCAGCCCAGCCGCCTTCCTGCTCTCGCGGGCCGCCTCCCCGACCTGACCGTCTCGACCTGGCGAGGGCCCGCGCCGCGCGCGGGGGTGCTTTTGTGACGAGCGCAAACCGACCCTTCCTCTCCGTTCCCCAGCCTGCGCCCCCGTGTGGCCTCGACCGCCCTCTCAGCGGCCCCGGGCACCTCCCTCCCCCTCCGCCTGCGTCCCTGCGCCCCTTCCCCTGGCAGGGGTGCCGCGGCGCCGCCAGCGGTCCCGCTCCCGCGGCAGCCGTGGTCGTCCGCCGGCTCGTCCCTCCTCCGTGCCCGTTCCCTTCCCGCGGCCGCCGCGACGACGGCACGGACGCGCCCGTTGCGGACGCGTTCTGTGTATCCGCCGCGTGGTGGCTGCAACCCCCCGTGGTCCCTCAGTCGACTGCCAACTCAGGAGGCCCCTCGAGGGCTTCACGGCACGGCCGCCGCGGCTGCCTCTGCGACCCATTCCCCGCCCCCCGGGGGGCAAGTCGGTCGCTAGAGAGAGATGCAGCTCGGCGGTCCGCGCCGATCTAGACGCCGGGAATCGACCCCGGGACGACCGGGCATTGACCCCGGTTCAGCCCGGCCCGAAAGGGTCCGGACTGCTTATCGCTGTGCGCAGAAACCTGCGCCGCAGACCGGCGTCCCCCAACCGGGGGCTCGCCGTGATGCCGGCGGCACAAATGTGCCTGCCGGCATAGTACGGCAAATTGCCGTACTACGAGATCGCCGCTTCGCGCGGCGTTCTGATCTGGATGCCTCTCCGGGGGCTCCTGGACGTGCGGACTGGGGGCCGGGGGGCCTGGGCTGCTGATTGCCCACCGTACGCCAGCGCCGTCGCTGCTGGCTGCTTGGAGCCGGGAGGGATCGTCACCGCCGCTGCACCGCCGATCACGGCGGCGGCGGCGGCGGCGGCGGCTCTCCGCTCGTCCGATTGGTCCGACACAGCTGCACCGCCTACTACGGCCGCGACGCGGGGGATGCGGCGGCGGACAGACCGCGCTGCCCGTCTGTCGCAGCGCAGCGCCGGTGGCGGCGGGGCAGGTCGCCGGTCGGTCGGTCGGTCGGTCGGTCGGTCGGTCGGTCGGGGATCGGCCCGCGGTCGAGCGGCACGGGTGATGCCGGCGGGTGGCGCGCGCGTTTCGGCGTGTACGACCGACCCGTCGGTCCAGCGGGCGTTACGGGGCACGATACACCAGGTAGGCCCAATGGAGGTAGTACCGCGAGCTTAACTGCGATCTTGACTGCGGTACCACTGCTGTGCAGAGGACTTATTTGCCGTGCCGTAGCGATCCGTTTCTAGGAATGGAACTGGGATGGAGATCCCTGACCGCTTTCGTGCCGCACCCGCTGGATTCCTCGCCCTTTCAGTTGCATGAATGAACGAATGCACGTTACAGCGGACTTTCAATGGTTACCCGCACCGGGAGAGGCAGGCACCGTGTGGTAGCTGTGGCGCGTCGGGACCGCCGATCGAGAGGCACCGGGACCGCCGATCGAGACGCGTCTGTCCGTCTGTGGGAGGAATGCAAGGGGGCGGGGCCTGAACTTGCGGCACCCCAAGCTTGCGGCGGCATGTGTGGTTTAGTGCAACATGCAACACGAGCGCGTGTGTTTCTTAGGAAGGCAGAGCAGGAGTGCGTGACATGCGAGGGGCCGAGTGGCGCCCAATAGTTGCCCGGATGCGTGTATAACACGAGAGCGCGTGTGTGCACGTGCTGCTGCCTCGGGTGGTGCCGCAGGGTGACGGGGCGGATTCGCGTGCTGGAGGCCAACAGATTCGCAGGTAACCGAAAAACCGGTTGGAAGGCGCGGGGGCTCGTCTGTGCACGTGAGCTGGGAGAAAGCAGCGCAGCGACTGTTGACTCTGTGTCCCGTTTTCTCTTTAGCGGTTTGCGATGCGCGAGCGGTGATGAGTGTGTCAGGATAGCACGCGCATCGGTTTTCGTGCCATTGCGGTCGGGGGCGGAGAGCAGGAAGGCGGCAGGGCGGTTGGCATTCGAAGGCTCAAGCGCTTGGACAGGAGCCGGTGCGACACTGAGGACTGCGCCTGGTGTCAACGACGTGGTCGGTAAGTGGTC
This sequence comes from Eudorina sp. 2006-703-Eu-15, assembly GCA_003117195.1. Classification (NCBI taxonomy): domain Eukaryota; kingdom Viridiplantae; phylum Chlorophyta; class Chlorophyceae; order Chlamydomonadales; family Volvocaceae; genus Eudorina; species Eudorina sp. 2006-703-Eu-15. The sequence continues at coordinate 152,459 of BDSI01000149.1, read as the reverse complement.
AGTAACGTTGCACGGATCGGGAACACTTTTCAGCATGCGCAGGTCCCGCATATCCGACATGGTGCTCTGTCGGTCGATGGCCATCCTGTCGGGGCAAGGGCGCAAGCGAGGCTATGTGCGGGCCCGAGGGTCGAGCTCAAGGTGACACAAATTTGTCAGAGATTAATTTGCTTTCCGTAGTGTACGTTATTTGGCTTGCTTTGTATCGCACGGTACCCTGAAACGTATATGTGGTCCAGCTGCCTTCGCATTCCTGAGGACGAAAAACAGATGTCAGCCGGCATATTTCAGGCGCCCGTGGCCAAAGATACACGTGATTGCGTGTGGGGGAGCACAAGACGAGGATGACGAACCAGTACTTAGAACAGGCTCCCAAGGGTCCAAGTGCGATGTGAGTACGGCCGATGGACGGTACGGTCATCGTCTTGCGTGTGATCAACCGAAACACGTAACCGCTTGGGTTAAAAATTTCCGTTGAACTGAGTACAAGCTCTTCCCACGGCATTGCTGACCGCAACGAAGAGGAAGTCCAATTTCATCATCATTCTTGAGCATTATTTGACATATGTTCTTGCATTTTCATGATTAGAAATGAAGTCATAATTCATTTATGAGTAACAATATCACAGGCGGAGTAATGGACCTCGAACTTGCGCCGGACGAGGCGATGCCCGAGGCGCCAGGACCACGGCGCAAAGTCTATGTTCGAGACAGGTTGAAAAGCCCAGGGTGAGCGTACGAATATGATCGTGTTGGATGATTGCATCAGGTGTGGGTGGACATGTCGGGCCTTCGCCATGCCTTCGAAGTGGCCGTCGTGCGCGGCCGTTTACCACAACGCTATTTTTCATCAAGAAATCAGCCTCCCTGTTACCCAGGTTGCTGTCTTCATGCTCTGCAGGTGGTCCAACCCACCCGGCAATTTGGTGTGTGTATACCTCGAGGCGTGCGAGCGGCACAAAGTCCCTGCCAACAGCGCAGTTGTGGCGCAGGTTCGTTGGATCGTGGTCGTTGTCAGGGTGTGCAGTGCGTGGGCAGCTAAGCTAGCGGTCGTGTACAAAAAATACTAGCGGTCGTGTGTGTGTGTGTGTGTCAGCTATGGGGGACGGAGCCGGGATGCCCCACCGCCACCACGGCGCCGTGTCCTACGCGCGCGCGCACTGCACGGTGTCCCTCGCATCTCGTCGCCCCCTCCCCCTCGGCCTCTTCACCCACGTAACAAGCCATACCAAGACACCACACCCCCCTGCTGGCCCCCATTGACCCCTCCCCTCCCCTCCCCCTCCCCTTCCCCCGCAGCTCCAACGCCGCGTGCGCATCATGCAGCCCGGCCCCTGGCAGCGCATCTCACCGCCCGAGGCCCCGACCCCCGCCCCGCCCCAGGCGCCCTCCCCCGCACGCCCCCGACCGCCAACCCCTCCGCCGCCAGCGCCGCCGGGGTCGCCTCACCCCCCCGCACCGCAGCCCCCGCCCCCGCCCCAGGTCCCGCCTCCGCCCGCGTCCGCAGCCCCAGCCCCACCGCCAGCTTCGGCCCCAGCCCCTCCCCCAGCCACAGCCACCTGATCGGCTACTACGACCAGAGCCAGGTCGCCCTGTCCACCATCTCCTCGCACATGGCGATCGCGGCCGCCACACAGACGGTCCAGGAGCTGCGGGACATCATCCAGGCCCACGTTTACCCCCTCACGCTGTCGCCGGAGATGCGGCCGGGCACCAGCGCCGCCGCGGCCCCCACCTCCCGGAACCACGCGGAGACCGTGAGAGCGGCCGCGATGGCGATGGCGACGGGAGGCCCCGATGGGCGCGGCCAGATGTACTCGGCGCGCGCCGTGGGGCACGTGTGCCAGCTGGTGGACCCGAGGACGCCTTGGGAGCAGCAGCTGGCGGCGGCGGGGCTGCGAGCCGATGTACGGGTGGTTTCGGAGGCCGAGTTCGTACGGCTGCTGGACGCGGCGGCGAGTACGGCGTCGCTGGGGGAGCTGCGACAGGCGGCGCTGGAGGTGCTGTCGCGACCCGTGGGTCACGGCACGCTGGACGTGGAGGGCATGGTGGGCGCGCTGTTCGACTTCCTGGACGTGTCGGGGCAGGGCGCCGTGCCCGCGGCCGAGCTGCGGTCGGCGGTGGGGGCGTTCAGTCCGGCGGCCGCGTCGGACATCTACGGCCTCATGGAGCGCTTCCCCGCCATGGCGCGGATAAATGGGGACCCGGTGGGTGCGGCGGTGGGGCGCCGGGGGTGGGCAAGGGAGCAGGGGTCGTAGGCAACATACATGGTGGGGCGCGCACGAGGGGGGGACATTGGTGGACAGATGGAGTGAGGAGGGGGCGGGTTAAATTGAAAAAAATAAATAAACCCGTAGAACGAGGGGGCGGGGGTGTCCTTGGGCGATGCACGCATGGCTGAGGGCGGGTGGTTTCACGACGAGATCAAGCCCCCAGCGGGCGGGTGGGCGACCGGGGTTGGGGGGCGTGATGAAGCAGAACCCGGGAGCTGCATGGATGACCCCTCGCTTGACGCGCCAGCGAAACCCCCCAGCTGCCACGCAGCCCTAGCCCGGCAGCTGATTCTCCCGGGTTGCGAACGCCCCGCTGGGTTGACCCACTTTCCCCCCTTTACGTCAATAAAAAGACCGAAGAACCGGAAACGTATCTCTCTCCCCCGCCCCCGTCCCCGCCCCCGTCCCCGCCCTTGCCCCCACAGGTGAGCCGCTCGGAGTTCGTGGAGGTGCTGGTGGCCCTGGCGCCGGGGCTGGCGCCCGCCGGCAGCCCCCCTGGACTGGTGCGGGACAAGGTGGAGATCGCCATCAACGCGATGCTGGATTCCAAGATCCGGTACGGCATGAATCGCGTCGATGAACGGGGGGCGGGCATGACGGGCGCGGGCCGACCCATGGGCCATGTGAAGATGAAACCCCCAGACCGCCACCCCCCCCCAATTGCCAAATGGCTGGCATGCACGTACGTGGCCCCGCCATGTGTCACCTTGTTCATCCGCGTCCCGCTGGTGCCTCGTCAGCAGTACAAAGCCCAAATTCACCACTTTATCGCATGTTTTCCCGCATCCTACTGCGCCTTCTGCTGCTGCTATGATTGCTGGTGTTGCTGCTGCTGCTGGTGGTGGTGCTGCTGCTACTGCTGCTGCTACTGCTGCTGCTACTGCCAGGGAGCCGTACGGGTACGACTTCTCCCGCTGCTACCTGGGGCCCCGCGGGCTGCTCCCGGTGCTGGACGCCCTCTCCGCCGACAGCGCCTTCACGCACCTCAGCCTGGCCAACTGCGGTCTGGGCTGCAGCGCGGTGGAGCGGCTGGCGGACTGGCTGCAGGTGAGCACAGTTGACCCGTGGGTCGGTCACTGAAAAAACTGAAAAGTGTACGGCAGGCTAGTACAGGTTTTATTGTCAAGTCCCAAGAATCCTCGGCTCTTATCCATTGGTTTATAACCAAAATCAATGAACAGAGTCGAGGATTCTTGGGACTTGACAGTTAGTAGAGAAACGTACCCGGGCGAGGGGACAGGAGGGGCGAGAGGAGATACGTTCTCCTGCGCAGGTGGCGATTGGACGCACGTGAGGGTCCCGGGTTTTGTGTACGATTATGTACGACATGTACAATGTTCACCCCTGACCTTCGCAGCTCGTACCCAGTACGGCAACTTCTTCGACCGACCCCCGCTGATTCAACCTTCTCCCCCTCCCCCTGGGCTTCTCATTAAACCCCCTCCCCCTCCCCATGCCCCAGGGCCACCCCTCGCTCACGTCGCTGGACCTGACCAACAACCTTATTGCCGACCGAGGAGGAATGGCACTGACCCGGCTGCTGGAGGCTAACCCCCGGATCGTGGAGGTGGGGGCTCCGAAACCAAACCGCGTCGTGGGGACTGGAAGTCCGGGCTCGCCCCCGGGAACTGGGGTGGCTGTCTGTGCGGGGTGGAAAGGGGGGGAGGTGGCACCGACCCGGAAAGGCCGGGGGCGTACCCGCACACGAGGGCGCGGGCCTGACGCGGCTGCTCCTGCGGCTCCCGCTGCTCCGGCTGCTCCGGCTGCTCCTGCTACTGGTCATGCCGGTGCTGATGATGCTGATGCGCGGGCGGTTCGTGCCGCCGTTGCTACTGCTACGCTGCCACCCCCAGTCCGCTGGCTGAATTTTACTGGCTGACTGACTGGCTGGCTTGGCTGACTTGGCCGACTTGGCTGACTGAGTGACTGGATGTTGCACCACGTGGGTGTGTGGGCGGTTGGGTGGCCGCAGCTGGGTATCGGCTCCACGTACCTGGTGCCGCGGCGGCCCAGTCGTACGCACCACGACACGCTGGGGCCGTCGCCGTGTGAGGACGGGGCGCCGCTGCTGGCGGCCCTGGCGGCCAACCGGGCGGCGAGGAGGTCGTCGGCGCTGGAGATCGTGCGGGTGGGGAGTGGGACTCGGTGTGGGGGGGAGTGGGTCGGGGGGGTGCATGAATGTGTGTGTGTGTGTGTTGGGGGGGGGGCAGGAAATTGGTAGGCATATTGTATGTGTGGGGGGGGGGAAGTGTGGGGGGATGGGCGGGCAGGTGGGCGGGTGGCGTTACAAAGGCGTGGGTTCGACGGCGTGGGTTGACTCGGGACTTGACACTGGGAGTGGCCGGGGAGGGCCCGGGCTGGACGGGACAGGGAGGGGGCACTCGACCGGGCTGGTCCCAGGGACAGTTTTCCTGAGTTGGGACACCGGCTCTGAGCCGCGGCCCAAATCAGAGGTTGACGGGGTATTGTGTGGCCTGGCCGGGCTGCGCGTACGATATGCGGCACACGACGACAGCCCAGCCCAGCCCAGCCGGGCGCGAGGTCTTATGTTCTTCAGTTTTAAGTGTCGCACCACATGCCGCACCACATGTCGCACCGCACGCCTGTGCCGGCAACTCGCCATATCCCGATCCCGCCCTGGCCGCACCCCTCCCCTCCCCTCCCCGCCCTGTTGCCGCGCACAGGCCCTCCGGCAGCACGGCCCCGAGCTGCGGGCCATGTGCTACAGCCTGCTGGCTCAGGACGGCAGCCGGCCGCCCAGTGTGGCGGCACCCCGCGCCGCGACGCCGCCGGGGGGCCCCGCGGATGGCCGGGTGCCGCTGGGGGCGCTGCGGGAGGCTCTGGGGGAGGTGACGGCGGAGTGGGGCTTCACGGCGGATGCTCTGGACGAGGTGAGTGCGCCGGGGGGCCGGGGGGCCGGGAGGGAGGGGCGGGGGGCCGGGGGCCGGGGGGGGCCGGGGGGGCCGGGGGCCGGGGGGTGGAATGGGGGCCGGCCCAGAATCGGACCCGGGCACACCGTCGGGGGATCAGCGGGGGCCAGGGAGGCAGCGGGGGAGCCAGCGCAGGGGCCGGGGGGTAAGATAGTGGGCAAGGAGCGGGGCGAGGAGGAGCTGCTGCGGGAAAAGGAGGGAGGTCTGAAGGTCTCTGATGCCGCCCGCGTGATGTCGTCCAGGGGGCGAGGGAAGTGATCGTGACAATGTGGTGCGGAATGGGTGCAGCGGGAGGGAGGGACAATCGACCGTTGTCGTTGGTCGTTGGTCGTTGAGCGGGAGGAGTCATTTCGTGACCTAGACGCGGCCGGGGCCCCCCTCCCCGTCGTCGTCGTCGTCATCGTCGTCGTCGTCGTCGTGTGTTTCGTGGTCCGCAGGTCCTCCACCACGAGCGGCTGCTGGGTACGGCAACCTTTGGGCGTACGGCAGACGACAGCGGGCGGCTGGGCGTGACGTACGACGAGTTGATGCAGTTTCTCCGGACCGAAGATCAGGTGGGTGGGCGGGTCCTGTTGAGCGCTTGCCAAGTGAGTGCCGGGCTGGGGCTGCGATGGGTTCGTTGGAAGTGGTGGTTGTGGTGGTGGTTGGGATCTTCAAAACAGTGCTCCTGCGGCGCTGGTCCGGGTACTCCTCTTTGTGGCGCGGCTTTTTTTCTCCTTCGAAGAGTGTGGTCCGTACTGGTACGGCACCTGAGGGGCGTCATCATCTAGTGATGCTCCTGGGTCTGCATGGCAATGTCGTATTTTGACCTCCCGTAGGTCGTACGCGTGGCCCAGGCGTTCCGAAACCACCTCGTGGAGGCCAAGCGCATCTTCTTCGCGCTGGCTCCGGAACCCGCCACTGCCGCTGGCGTCTCCGTCGCCGGCGTCGCGGGGCCTCGTACGGCGCTCTCAACCGTTCGGCAGGCCATTTTGGCGGCGGCGTCGCAGCCCGGCAGCGGCTGGGACGTGTCGGAGGCGGATCTGGAGGCCGTACTATCGCCCGCCTTTCTGCGGACGCACTGTCGGGCGCCCTCCACGGGGGCGACGCGGCCGACGGCGACGCGAATGAGTGGCGGGCCCGCCGCTGTGGCGTCGACGCGGGCTGACGGACTGTTGGTGCCCGAATGGGCGGCGGCGGCGGCGGCGGCGGGCACAGCGGCCGATGGTGGCGGCGGCGGTGGCATCGCGGGCGGCTCCGCCGCCGCCTCCGTGGCGTCGTCGTACTCTGGCGACATGTTGATCTCTTGGCCGGAGCTCTCGAACACGCTCCTGTACCTCTTTAACAGATGACCCGCACCCGCACCTGGACCTGGCCACGTGATCCCCCCCCCCCATCCAGCCACCTGAGCCCCAAGGCTCCCAGGCTGATGACCAGTGCGGATGTACGGAGCGGGGACATGCCATGTGTGGTTAATGAGAAGCCCACCCATAACCGCCCAGGCCCGGATATTAACCAACCCTGCCATGTGTGGTGTGGTGTGCTTGGGTAGGTATGTGCGCGCGCGGAGGAGAAGGGTGAGAGTGTGGGACGGAGAGGGGACAGAAGATCCTCGTACTCGCCGGGGGGGAGGAGGTACATACCGGGGGCGGAGAGGATGCCGACTGTTAACTGTCAACTGGCAATGCGTGGAAACGGGTGACGATGTAAACCCCCGCAAGAGTCGTAGACCGCAGGCTGGCAGTCGGAGGGGCGGGGTGAGGAAACGCCTGGCCAAGTGAGGTCGACCCGTGGGTCAGTGCGATTCAGGCGTGAACGCGGTCGCGGTTCTGGGTCTGACGAGGTGGCGCGCCGCCCCAAGGTTCTGTCGAAGCTGGACGGCTCCGTACCGTTACCCTTGGCGTCGGGTGACGGTGCCTAGTTGTAGCCTCCAGGGAGGCCTTGGCGTCACCGCCACCCGTTCCCGCATGCGCGACCGACCCCCCCTGCAGGCCGCTGAAAGGCTGCGTGCCCTCGAGCCCTCAAGCGGCCCGCGATGAGGACCCACATACGTCGATGGCTTATGGGGAACTCAAGGTCCGGTGGCGGCGGCGACTCCGGGTCGGAGAGGAGACAGCAAGGGCAGCGAGCCCTAGGAAACTTAAGCAGGTCTTGGCCGATGGCCGCAACGCCTAATGGTTTGCGGGGGCTGAGCAGCCAAAGAGTTGTTACCTTGCAAACTGGAGAGAGTTGTGCACAGTGACCCTAAAGGATGTGGTGACAGCTGCGGAGCTGTCTGCGAACCTGACCCGACACTGTCTTCGAAGGCGCACAGTGTGGTAAAGCTGGGCTGCTCCTGTTACAATCCACCTAACAGATTCAAGAGCTTCACGGAAAAGCAACTACTGCGAGCTTTACTTGCATCTGGACCTGTGCCAACGTTTTATTGCACAAATTTATTGGCAAGGAAAAACACACATACTTTCTGACTACATAATTACCATGCACAAAGAAGATAGCATGACGCAGATAGTATTCTGATACGCAGTTGCATGCCGTATTTGCACGTGTGGTCTTGTAATTGCACGGCTTTCGGACGCCGCTTGTCTGTCCTTGCATTCAGTCACTTTTTGTTCCTAGAGTGCTGAGACGTCAAAAGCGAGGCTGACCAAACCTGTACACCTAGGTTATTCCTTTTTACTGCCACGGGCGGACGCCACAATGCATGCTTTGGTCTTGCTCTCGGCATTTTGTATGAGAATAAATTCTAGCAAGCACAGCTGTTGACTTGGTTATATCGTGCTGTGGCAATGCGGCCTGTGTTTGGTGCTTATGGCTTCATTCATGGAAGGCTGTTACTGATTCCTGAGGCCTGATGGGAATCTGATGGAGTGCGGATATTGCTCATGTTGCTCAACAAACGTCTTTTCGACAGCCGTGTCATTCCGTCGACGGCCAGCTTCAGCGCTTTCGGAGCTCGCAATCTTACTGTTACTTACAGCATCGTACACAGCGGCGCAGCCCCGCATAGTTGCGGACCAGGACAGCTTCTTTGCCGCTCTTGCCGACACCTCGGTCACACATGTACAGGTCGCCAAAAGCATCACGATCAGCCCATCGAAAGGCCCTGGATCATGGCCTCTGCTGCTGGCCCGCGACTGCCTGGTGGACGGGGCACCCAACGTCTCCTACCCCCGCCTGGACTTCAGCTTTGCCCAAAATGACCGGGTAAGCCTCCTCGTCCGAGCTTGCCGCCTGCGTCTTCCAGCACGGCTCCCCCGCCCCCCACCAGGCGGCCGTCCTTGCGGCTGCCCAGTACAGCCTTGGTGCAGCCAGCTGCTGTGCTGAGCACAGCCAGCTGCCACCCTCCTGTACTGGGCTGCACGGCAGTGCGCGCCTCAGGCAGCGACCTGCCGAGTTCATCTCACCTGTGGGGGTCCCCGCCGTCACCCTTCTCGCCCCTATCCAGCCTAACCCTAGGGCGACCCGCTGCCCCGCCACCTCCTCAGCAACCCCCACAGCAACCCGCACAGCAACCCGCACCAGCCGTCCACTCCCTCCCTGATCGCCCGTCCCCCCTGCCTGCCTCCCCCGGGTCTCCCCCCACCTGCCTGTTTTACCCCCGCCCCCATCACCCCAACCCCCGCCTGCGCACCGCCTGTACGGTCCCGCAGCTGCAGCTGGGTCCCGGCGTCACCCTCACGTTCCGCTCGCTCATCCTGACCAACGTCATCTCCAGCAGCCCGCTGATGCTGGACTTCTTCACCCCCTCGCCCGCTTCCTCCACTCTGGTGTGGGAGGCCGTGGTGGACCGCCGCAGCCTGTGCAAACCCATCCAGGTGGGGGCGCGGGGGGGGGGGCCGACTGGAGGGGGGGCGGAGAGCGGGGAACGGGAGGCAGGGAGCGGGGTTCGGGGAGCGGGGGACTGGGGGCGGGGGGCGGGGGCCTTTGGACGCCTTGACCATTGGAGGGAGGAAGGCAGGGAGGCAGGGCCCGGCGGGGAGAGGTGAGGGGAGGGGGGGGGGAGGGTCGAGGACGGGCGGACTGAGCGTCCTCCACCGGACCGCGGATGACCACCCCCCAGCCCGGGTTCGTTCTTCGGGTTTATTTATTTTTCTCAATTTAACCCCCAGCGGAGGCACACCACGCCGCACACCGTTTTGTAGTTTTTTGGGGGTGTTGTTGGAGGTTTAGGTGGGGGCGGTGTCCTGCAGTGCTCGAGGTGCTGTGCTGTGTGTGTTAGCAAGGAGAAAAGCTGAGCCGCGAATAAGCAGACCCGTGTCCAGCAATGCAACCGACGACTGAGACCGAGACCATAGTTACCAATATGCCAGGGCGAAGTATGTCGACCATAAGGAGTCCCAAGGTGGTGTAGTCCGTGATGCTGCAGCGCCCCGTATCGTTGTCGAGCGCCGGTGGGCGCCGTGACGCCAGCAGAAGTGCTGTGTGTGTGTGTGGCCGCAGCGGGTGGAGGGCGGTACGGCATATGCCGGGTCGTGCGCCTGCGGTGGGAGCCCGCCCTGTATGATCGGGTCCTGGAAGGACTGACAGCGCCACCCGCCGCACCGCCCCTCTCACCGCACCCCACCCCCGCCGCAGCGCAGTTTGAATATGCCAGCCAGTTTTCTATGGGTCCCCCCCGCCGCCCCGTGGCACTGAGGCACTCTGTGGCGCCGTGTGCTGACCCCGCAGGACGTCGCGGCCGCCTGGGCGAATGCGCCGAGGCCCCCGGGCACCGCCGCGGCGCAAACGTCACCGTCCCCCTCCCCGTCACCACCGTCGCAGCAGCAGCAGCAGCAGCCCGCATCGTCACCTTTGCCCTCACCTTCTCCCCAGACCGGTCAGCAACAGCAGCAGCAGCAACTGGCGGTTGTGGAGGGCCCTAACTGTAACGGCGACGAGGGGTGCTACGCCACCTCCGTACTGCGGAGCTACGATGTGGTGTTGGACAGTCCCGCGGGTCAGTCAGTGCGTCGGTCGTGGGGTCTCCTGCCGCTGAAACACCGTGTCGTGTCGGGGGGCGGGGCGGTCGGGGGGGGGGGAAGAGGGAGGCAGGGGGGAGGGGAGGGGAGGGCCTGTAGGCGATTGGTTTACCTTGCACGATTTCACTGTCTTGTGATGTTCACTGTCGTGTGATGTGACGTGTGATGTGATGTGTAGCAAAGGAATCCGCCCGACCCCGCCCCCCAGGCTACCGGCTGCGTCTCAAGAACACCCTGACCGTGTGCGACCAGGTCATTGCCCAGGTGGGGGGGGCGGTGGGGGGGCGGGGTCGATGGGGAGGCGGTGGGGGCCCGGTGGGGCGGTGGGGGGCCGGTGGGGCGGTGGGGAGCCGGTGGGGCGGGCGGAGATGGCTGGAGATGGCTGGATGTGGCCCTCCCCGCCCCCTCCCCTGCTGCGGGCTGCCCCTGGGGAGGGGCTCACGACCCGTCACATGCCCGGGTCCGTCCGTCCGTCCGTCCGTCGGGGTCTCCCCTCAATACGCCATGTCTCCACATTCAGTCCCCCCTTTAGATGGCGTTGCGGGCCTGTGTGTTGTTCTACCCCACAAACCCCCTTTCGACGGCGTTACGATCCTGTTTCGCAGGGCTTCACCACCACCTCACCAATGTCCTAGACCCTCCTCTCCGCTCCGTCCCCCCGGGCTGCCTCCTCCCCACAGCCCTCCTGCTGTCCACCCACCCTCCTCCCACCCTTACCCCTCATCCCACTGCCCGTGTCCCGCCAGAGCTGCATTCAGAACTTGGGCGTCGAGCTGTGCTACATGGACAGCATCGAGGTGGGTGCACCGGCGCCTTGCACCCACCCCCGCGCATCCCGGCCCCCCACCCCCCACCCCGTTTCCTATGCCCGCGCCCCGCCCACCCCGCAGCAGCGCAGTTTGAAAATGTCTACCAATTCCCTGTCTCCCACCCCACCCCGCCGCTCCCCAGCAATGCCAAGGGAACCCCTGTTGTGACCCGCCCAGCATCCCGAAACGAAGAGCGCCTGCAAACTGATACCTACCGACCGACCCACGGGTCAGCTGACGTTCACCGCACCCCCCCTCTATAGCCTCTTCCTCTCTCGCCCCTCTTCCCGGGCGCCCCTTCTGATGGACCCGCACTAAGGACCCGCACTAAGGACCCGCACTATGGACCCGCACTATGGACCCGCACTATGGACCCGCACTGGCCGTCCTTTCCTGCGCCGCCCCTCCCTCCCTTTCCGCCTACGACGAATGAAAAATGATGTTGGGGCGTAACCCCCTCACAAGGGGGGGGGGAGGTTCCGCGGTGCCCAAGGCCCCATGGGCCCCCCCCCGTGTGTCGGTTGCCGACTGAATCCCCGCCCCTCCGCCTCCGCTTCCGCCAGCTCCCGCCATCCCATCCAACCCAAGTGCCCAACGAAACGGGCCCCCACACGTCTCTCACATCACGACAAACAACCCCCTGGATCCCACGCCGTGTACCGCCGCCGCAGGAGCTGAAGGCGCGGTTGCAAGCGGAGTGGCGGGGGGGCGAGGCTGCAGGGCAGGGCACCGGGGAGGGAGGAGGAGGAGGAGGGGGCGGCCTGAGCGCGGGGGCCGAGGCGGGGGTCATCGTCGGATGCGTCGTGGGAGGTACGGCAGGGTGGGGTTGGAGCGGGGGAAGGGGGAAATACGGCAGAGTGGGGTGGGGTTCGAATGATGGGGTGCAGCGGAGCGTCAGACCGGGGGTATAGGAAATTGGTAGACATAGTATTTATACTGCGTCAGACCGGGGGCTGGCGGCGCGTGCGGCTGTGATCCCCCGGGTGGCGCCAACATGTGTGTGTGTATCGTTACACATCTGTTCTTAGGCAGGCAGGACAGGAGTGCGTGACATGCAAGGGGCAGAGCAGTGCATAAAAGTTGCCCGTGTGTGGGTGTGGGTGTGAGAGTGTTGGTGTTGTGCATGTCGTACGTCTCACCCAGCCCCTTATCACCCAGCCCCCTCCTCCCTCCGTCGTGCCTACCCCTGCTCCCTCCCTCCCTACGCCTTCTAATGTCCTATATCCCTCCTCCTCCTCCCTCCCTCCCTCGCTCCATCCTCCCTCCCGCACTCCCTCCCCCGCACCCATCCCTCCCGCCCTCCCGCACAGGAGTCGCGCTGCTCGCGCTGCTCGTCGGCCTCTTCGTGTGCTGCCACTGGCGGGGCCGCCGCGCCATTCAGCAGCAGCACGTTGACGGCGACGGCGTTGACGGCGGCGGCGGCGGCCCCGCCTTCACCGCGCTGGACCCCGCATCGGAGGCGGCCCTGCAGGCGTACGGCAGCACCCGCAGCGTCGACACGGCCGCCACCAACGCCACCGCCGCCACTGGCGGCGCGCAGCCTCATGCCCGCGGCGGCGCTGACCCCTTCAAACTGGGCAGCAGCAAGACCGGTTTCCGCGGCGGCGGCGGCGGCGATGGCGGCGGTGGCGGGGACGGCCGCGTCTCCGGCGAACGGTCGAACTCCACCGACCCGCGTCTGAGCCCCGGCCGCGGCGCCGCCGCCGCCGCCGCGCTGGTGGCGTCCCTCGGGTCGCACGGCTCGTCGTACAGGGTCGGCGTCGGAAGCGCGCCCGTCAGCGGCGGCTTACGGCCGTCGGGCTCCGGAACCCGGGACGCCGCGCTGGTGAGCAACAGCGCCAGCAACCCGCCGACGGCGACTTGGAACTCGCACCAGCCTGGCGGCGGAGGCGGAGGCGGCGGAGGCGGAGGCGGGACCCACAGCTCGCACCCCCCCTCCGTGGGCTCCTTCGTGATGGGTGTGTTGCGCTCCATGTTACACCGCTCAGCCTCCGGCATCCACACACACCACCTGGGGGCGGCGTCGGCGGCGGCGCAGGGCTCAAACGGTGGCGGCGGCGGCGGCGGCAGCTCGGTGATGTTGGCCTCCGGGTCGGGTCTGGGCGGGGCGGTGGTGGCCATGTCCACGGGGCCCGCGTCGGGTGCGCCGCGCAGCTCGGGGACGGCCGCGTCGGCGGCGGCGCGGTCCGCCGCGACGTCGGCGGCGGCGGCGGCGCCGCGTTGTGCGGCCAGCCTCAGGTCACCCTTCGACGCGTCGACGGCCCCGGGGACGCCGACGGCGGGGAGCGGCACTTCGAGGCCCAGTCTTGGGGAGGTGAGGAGAGGGGCGGGGCGGTGGTGAGAGGCGGGGCGGGGATGTGGGGTTGGGCGGTACAGCTCCCGGCCTGCTGTCTGACTGCCACAGCTCTTCCAGATGTCCGTGCCTGTAGGTAGGGGTGTGTTGTGTGTTGAGCGAGGAAAGCAGGACCCCCGCCGCAATAAGCAGAACACCGTATTAGGGGAAACGCATCAAAGCAACAACGGAACAAGGGTGCAGCGCGCCACCGCCGGCCCAGCACGCAAACAGAGGCAAGACCCGGCAGAAGGCAGGTGACCGTACAGCAGCACCATGACCGTACAGCAGCTACACCGACCTCAAGGGAACGTGAAGACGTAGGCGCCAAGGGGTGTGTGTGTATGTGTGTGTGTATGTGTGTGTGTATGTGTGTGTTTGTGTGAGTGTGTTTGCGTTGCAAAGGACGGGACCCGGGGCCCCGGGGTGGGGGGAGAGGGGGAAGTCGTCGCCCCGCAGGTCCGCCTGGACACGCTGTCGTCCCCCAGACACGCGCATGCCGTACGACGTACGGCACCGTACTCGGCCGCGATGGCTGCTGGCGGCGCCACCACGTCTCCGCCACCTGGACGTCGGTCGCTACCCTTAACCCGTCGGCTCACACGTCCCAACCGCTGTGTCGTACCGCCGCCGTGTCGTACCGCCGCAGATCAAGCAGGAGCTGGAGCGGATGGAGGCGCAGGTCCGCCAGGAGAGCCGGGGGACCAAGGCGGCGGCGGGTGGGGGTGGGGGGGCGGGGGGCAGCAGCGGCGGCGCCCGGGGGGCGGCGGCCCACCGCAGCGGCGGCCACCGGAGGACCTCGCCTCGGAGGGACGGCGGCAGGGAGGGCGGAGGGCCGTCCGCGGAGCCGGGCGGCCGCGCACCGCCACCCCCAGCCCCAGCCCCAGCCCCAGCCCCACCCCACCCTGCTGGACAGCAGCTGCCGCGGCCAGGCCAGGGGCACCCGGCGCAAGGGGGCCAGCAGCAGGGCTAGGGGCTAAAACAGAAACACAGCCCCTAGCGCTGCTAGGCCGACTGCAGGGCTAGGGCCGGGGGAAGGGCGGGGGCGCTGAGGCCGACTGCGCTCTGCCCCCGAGTGCGGGACTCGCCTGAAGGGGGGGGCAGCTAGCGGGCGGTGAGGTGCGAGGGTCCGCTGCCGGTGTGGGGTGTGTGTTGGCTGATGTGGCGAAGGGGGGGGGGCGCGGACGATAGCGGTGGTGCGCTTCAGCGGGGGGGGAGGGGACACGCTAGGGTGACCCACGAGCCCCGGAGCCGCGAGGCACACACAGTCCAGGGAGGGTCGGGTGAGTAGACCTGCAGCTTGCCGGGAGCTTACTGGCTGGCGCCGCTGGGGACGAAACCAGGCCAGTGGCTGGGGGGCGGTTGTGTACATATATGTATGGGCGTATGGTTACGGCCCGGGCCGGTAAGAGTCGGTTGGACGGTTGGGGCGTGGCAGCGGATGGCGGCGCGGGAAGAGAAGCGGGAGCGTGAACAATAATAGTGGTGGTGGGCCTAGGTCGCGCCAGCAACCTGGACGTCTACCTGACATGCCGTACGCCATGGTGGTGGCGGATGATTGGGGGTTGGGGCTTGGGGGCGAGGAACTGGGGGTGGGGGTGGTACGGCATCGGGGGAAGACACCCGTTGTGGACCGACTGGGGGGTGGGGGCCGCGCTTTTTTGGTTGAAGGTGTAGGATGGGGGATGTAAAGGAGGGGTGCAGCGAGTGGTTTTTGGGGGGAGAGGGCCGGGGCGGGTGGGTGGGTGAGCCCCTCTTGAAGGAGGCAGGGGGGCCGGATGGCCTTTTTTTGCGGGTGGTTGGTTTCGCTGTCTTTATTGACAAAGAGAGAGGGTGCTGGGTTCTCGTCCCCGGCTGCAGCCGTCGGCAGGTCGTGTCGTCCGGGGTCATGGCTGACACCCCCTTTTGGGGGAGGGCCGGACAGAAACCATCCCCCTACCCAACCCCCCGCGCAGCGCAATTTGAATATGTCTACCAATGTCCTATAACCCCCCACCCCCCGCAGCTTCATGACGCCTACCAATTTTACTCTACCCCACCCCCACACCACACCACCTTCCCCCGCCGCGACCCCCCGACCCCGCGACCCCGGCCCTTGATGGTGATTCCGCTGACTGCATTTTTGCGCATTGTACGGATCCTTCATGCACATTGTACGGCGGTTCGGGCACGGCGGACATGTCGTACTTTCTAAGTTGAGATGGCGGTGGCGGTGGTGGCAGTGGCAGTGGCAGTGGGCCGGTGATTAATTTGGCTAATGATGCGGGTCCGGGGCAACGGCTTTGGAGGACCTGTTTGGCGTGTTTAGATTAGAGACCCGCCCGACGCAAACCAAGCACCAATACACGTACCATTGGGATGCGGGATGCGGATGTGGGGGACGTGCAGTGGGGCCGACCGGGGCGCTCCCGCTGGAGGCGGAGGAGGGGCTGGGGTGGGGGGCTATACATGGCAGGGGGGGGAGGTGCGACCCATGGGTCAGTGGGGACGGGGCGACTGCGACCCATCACGTGACTGATAAGTGCGGGTTCGCTGTCTTGATTCGCACACGGTCGTTGTGCGAACGGGTTTATTAAGTTAAGGCACCGAAGAAAGCGCTTTCGGGTGCCCCGCGGCGCTTTGGAGTGCGGTGGCGGTGGCGGGTGGGAGGAGCGGCGGTGGCGGCGGCGGCGCGGTCCTCGAGCGCGCGATCTTTGTGACGGTGTGTGCCGAGGGGCCATTGGCCGCCGCGGCGGCGGCGGCGGTGGTGCGCGGGCATGACGGCATATGCTGCTGCCGGCCGCTGCGGGTGCCCCGCCGCCCTGCTCACCGGGCAGTCCTTTGGACGATGCTGCTGTGGCGCTGTGCACTGCAAGGGATTGCATGGAGGGAGTTCCTGGGAGTTTGACCGTTGTGTACGGCACTGTTGGGCGGGCAGCAGGGCAGGAGGGCGCGCGGCGCTCATCTTGTTCATCCTATACCCCGGCTGCGATTGCCTGTACATCCTCGATTAGATTCCGTTTACCGTACCGACATCCGTACACCATTTCGTCCTGGCCAGCAAGGCTTTATCGCCAACAGCGTCAACACAGTCAAGGTGGGGCATGCGAGGTGCGCATTCTGGGGTAGGGTTCATGATGGCTTATAAACACGCTGGGGTGTAGTCGGAACCACCAGTCGTGCCGGGGATCCGGGAGTTGACCGTTAGACAGTTGGCCGTTGGGTCGGGCGGCGCGGCCGCATGCCGGCGCTCGGACTCGTTGCCGGACTCGTTGGTTGCGGCGCATGAGACATGTTGGTGGTGGTGGTGGTGTACGGATTTTGTGCTGTGATCTTGTTTCGGCCTCACTGTGTCAACTCGTACGGCAAGGACCTTGGCGCGCGCTGCGGTGTCGCATCCGTACTGTACGACTCAACACCTTGAGCGTTGTGCCTCCGCTTGGCGTCCTGGGTCTTGAGATATCGTGTCGGGCGGGAGGCTGGGGCCAGCGCCGCACGGTCGGGGCGGGTTGTCGCATGAGAGGGGTTTGAAGCTCAAACAGCCCAGCCCTGACACATCCCAGCCCGGGGGGGTTTGGGGGCTTTCTCGGTGTGTGTTTTTCAGGTCTTAGGAGGTACGGCGCCGTGGGTCCGTAGGCCGTGTGGTGAGGGGGCGGCAGGTGGCGTCCGACACGGCCCGGGACCTGTGCACGCACCCCAGCCGGGGGCCGCTGCTGCCAAGATACCGGTACTCGGATAGCAGGTACCAACATCGCCACCACCGGCAGGAGGAGGAGATGGAGGCGGCGGCGGAGGAGTGTTACAACGCTGCGGTGTGCGGCCGCACTAGCTGTGTCGTGAGGGGGACGAGGCGCGAGGCTGGAATGCGGTGGAAGGGTACCGTGCGCGGCGGCTACTTTGGGTTTCGTTGGAACCTTTTGCGGAGACGTGCCGCCTCCTGTGGAATGTTCATTTTTTTCATAGTTCTCACGTTGAATCAACTCCTTGCATCCTGTGTCTGAAGTTTTCCGTTTCGGTGGGCCTGCTTGGTGCGTTGTTCCGACGTGGCGTTGCAAGCCGTTGGCGGCCGCGATCTATGTGCCAAGCTGCCGCTTTTCCAGGACGAGGCGAGCAAAACTATATATTTCTGCACGCCTCGCGGCCTTTCACTTGCGCTGTCCTGCTCCTTGATGCCTCGATTGCACATTGCTTAAACGGCCGTTGACCGTTGTGGTTTCGTTAGTGGGCGCGTCGCGCCCGTACCGACTTTTACGTTCTTGACGCGACAATGCTGGACAGCACCTGTCGCCTTGCTTCATAACAACTGAATCTAATGTGTTCGGCCTCTGGCTGTTACACGGCGTAGATTTGTGGTCGGTTCCTAATGATTATTGCAGCAACTTGATTTACTTGATTGATCAGTTGCCATGAACTCAAATTTGCGAGCTGAAGTTGCCGTTCAGGTAGGCAACTTTTTGACAGTTCGGCGCAGACACGTGAATGTATTGGCATGGGGAAATTCGCCGTTGTAAGCTGGTTTCAACAAGCAATCTTACAACTTGTGGACTCGTGCCTTCCATGTCGCTTTAAAGCACCCGGTTTCCATGTTGGACCGTTTTGTCTTTGTTGCACGTTAAGGGCCAGGTCTGTACCTGTAACGGGAGCTTAAGCTTAGTATCGATATCAGTCCTTGGAATTCTGTAGGGGAAAATTGGCGCTGCTTCTTCCCGTGCCGGACCCGACGCAACCACCCCGAGCGGAGGAGCCACTGCGTCCACGAATCGGCGGAGCGACAGCATGAGGGCAGTAGATGAACATCTACAACACGCCTCCGTGCTCATTGAGGACGACCCAGATTATGTGTCGCCATTCGGAAAGGACACGGCCGGCCATGCGCTCTACTCGGCGCTGGTCACGCTGACCTTGGGAGTGCTTGGCAGGTGCGATAAAATTGATTATGCCTCTCGCGCATCTCTAGGATACGAAAACCGAACCCTGTGCGGGTCGCCTAGTTGGGACCTTGAGCAACGAGCACAAGCCGCGTCGATGCCCTATCTTGTCCGTCACACCACAACCCTTTCACCGCCACCACTGCCACGGGCGAAACCCCCCTCCCCCCAAAGCAATAGCGGAAGCGGATCGCAAGAACCCAATATGCGGTTTGGACGCCCCCTGGAGCGGCATACCCTTCCCCCACCCACACCCCACACATGTGTTGCCAGCACAGCGCCAGCACACACAGCGGCCCGGCTGGGTCGGCGCCCTCCTCCCACCCCAGTACGAGCACCCAGCATTGGCCCCCAATCCCCTAGGGTACCCCCTCCCCGGGAGCCCTTCTGAAGCCCCACCCACCTGTCTGTGTCCATGCGCCCCACTTGTGCCTCGCTTGTGCCGTACAGCACCGTACTGCCGGTGCCGTACGCCTTCTCGAAGACGGGCATTGCCGCGGGGGCGGTCACGATGGCGCTGGTGGCCGCTGCCAACGACGCCACGTGCTGCATGTTGATCCGGGCGGCGGCTCACACCGGGCTGACCACCTTCGAGCAGCTGTCGGAGTGGGCGGGGGGACCTAAAGCCAGGGTGGGTGGGCTGGGTGGGTTAGGGTGGGCGGGGTGGGTGGTGGTGGTGTGTGTGTGTGGGGGGGTAGGGTGGGCGGGGTGGGTGGGTGGATGGCCTGGGTGGGCGGGGTGGTCTGGCTGGATGGGACTAGGTCAGGCGGGGCGGGTGGAGGGGGGGGGTTGGGTAAATGGTGGGCGACAAAAGTGGTCTTCGACGGATGGGCCCCGGGTTTCGGTGGCAGGCTACATGTCGGCGGTGGGGCTGATACATGTCGGGGGTGGGGCTGAGGGTTAGGGTTGTAGGACGCTTTGTCTGAAGTAAGCCCGCCTCGCCCCTCCGGGCCCCTCCCTCCCCCTTCCGTGGCCCCCACCCTCCCCCCCCGCAGGTGTTCACCCAGATGTCTCTCATACTGCTGCTGTACGGCACCTTGTGCGGCGGCCTGGCGTTTCTGTCGGACGTGGCGCGGGTCATGGTGGACAAGGTGTGCCGCCCGGCGATCCATTTGGGCACTTGGTGGCCATCCATATGTCGCACATGACCCGCCCCAGCACTGCTGGGCAGTGCTCACCAGAGGCGGTGTGCGCGCACCACCAGATGGCGCCATGCGCCCCACCGCCCGCCTGCCTGCCTACCTGCTTGCGAGCCTCTTGGACCCGGCCCCACACTTCACACCCACAACCCCCCGGTCCACATCCACATCCGCACCCGCCATCCACACCCGCCACCCGCCGCAGGGTCTGGGTGCGGACGCTGCTCCGCTGCTGGCGGCCGACGGGCGGCCCATCATGGTGTTGACGGTGCTGACGGTGCTGCTGCCGCTCTGCCTGCAGAGGCACATCCGACAGGTGAGCGGCTGGGCCCTGGCAGGGGAGGGTGGGTGGGTGGGTGGGAAGCAGGTTTGGGAGGGCTGGGTTGTGTTAGGCGTGCGGCCGAGGACCCGCTCAGTCAGTCAGTCAGCCAGTCAGCTAGTCGACCTTCGTCCCCCTCTGCCACACCTCCCTCACCTACCATCATGGCCCCACGTCCCTCGACTGCACGGGGGGATAGAAATAAACAGGGGGAGATGCACTGACCGCCACCGCCGACCCACCTCTCCCCCCTTTCTGTTTCCTCCTATATCCTCCTCCCCGGCCCCCCTTCGACCCACCCACCCACCTCTTGCGATGCCCCTCGATGCTGCTGCCAGTTTGAGAAGGCGGCCACCGTGGGTGTGGTGGTGGTGGTGGTGCTGTGTGCGCTCATCGTGACCCGGGCGGTGCGGGAGGGCTTCCCTGCAGTGAGGGACGGCGAGCTGGACGTATTCAGCGTCAAGGTATGGGGAGAGGGGGGCTGAGGGCCGCGTGCGGGTATGGCGGGTGGGTGTATGGGTGTATGGGTGCATGGGCGGGTGGGTGTATGGGTGCATGGGCGAGTATGGGTGTATGGGTGTTCGTAGGCAGGCAGAGCAGGAGTGCGTGGCATGCAAAGGGGATGGATATGCCCGGAGATGGAGATGCCCATATGCCACACAACTTGCCCTGCCCGAGCCCAGAAACCAGTTGGCGAGGTAGCTGGTAAGTCTCTAGGCGAATGACGAGCAGCTTGGGTCAGCGCACGTCAGCCGCCACGTGTGTGGAATGATACCACATGGATCGAAAACCGTAGATCCGCCACGTGTGTGAAAATGAAAACTGTGTGTTGAAGCGGGGGAGATTCTCCATCGCCGCATCTCTGTCGTCCTCCCTCCCTGCTCCTCCCTGCCCCTCTCGGCGACCCACCCTCCCCTCTCCCCCCCTCCTCTGTCCCCCTCCGCTCTTCCCTCTCTCCTCTCCCCTCTCCCCCTCCGGTGCGGGCGGTCTACCAACGGGCCGTCCTCGTCCTCTTCCGCGTCCAACCCCACCGGCGTCGGTGCCCCATGGGTCGGTTCGCAGCTGGACGGACATCTGTCAGAGGCTTTTGCGGTGCTGGGCTTCGCCTTTTACATGCAGCCGATGGTGGGTCCATGACCTGTGATGCCTCCTTGGCGGGCGTGCATGCGGAGAGGGGGTCGTGGTGCCACCCCCCCCTTCGGGTTAGTCGGGCCCGGATGTGTGATTTGGCCCCTCCTCCGTCCTAAGCCAACTGCCAACCACTAACCGCTAACCGCTAACCGCCTGGCCCTGTTGTGTCGCCACGGGCCCTACAGATGATGCCGCTGCTCAAGGAGATGCCCGCGGGCCCCACCGGGGCGAGGCTGACGGAGCGGGCCGTACACATCACGTTGTTTGTGGTGGCGTGTGGCGTGTACGGCACTGTCGGCATTTTTGGCGCCGCCATCTTCGGATCGGCGACGGAGAGCAACATCATGGTGGGTGGGGTTGGAAGGGGCGGGGTTCATGGGTTGGTTGTGCTTTAGCTACGGAGGAAGCTCTGGCCGTCGTCCCTTATCGACCGTGTACTGCTTGCTTCAGTGCCCGCCGGGAAATGACGTCGTGATTCACTGTGCGGGCACAGCAGGATGCGGCCGTGCGGGCTCGAGCAGTCCCATGGGTCGGTCGGTCATCCTAACCCCGACGCCCAACCCCGCGCTCTCGGCCCCCCCCCCTCCCCCCCCCCCCTTCCCCTCCCCCTCCCCCTCCTTCCCGTCCAGGTGAACACGCTGCTTCCCGGCTGCCGTACCGCCACCCTCATTTTGTACGCTAGCCTGCTCGTGTACCTGTGCTGCGGCATGGTGACCACCCACTACGCGCTCCGGGCCTCCCTGGATCTGCTGCTGGTGGGCCCGGACGCGCCCTTCACCTGGAGCCGTCAGGTGGCGGAGACGCTGGGCATCCTCACGTGTGCGACCTGCGTGGCGCTGCTGTTCCCCACCGAGGTGTGTGTGTGTGTGTGTGTGTGTGTGTGTGTGTGTGTGTGTGTGTGTGTGTGTGTGTGTGTGTGTGTGTGTGTGTGTGTGTGTGTGTGTGTGTGTGTATGTGTGTGTGTGTGTGTGTGTTGGGGGGCGGGGAGGGGCGGGGAGGGAGGGGCGGGGAGGGAGGGGCGGGGAGGGGGGGCAGGGCCTGTTCGTGTTGGTGTTGGTGCCGACCTCCACACCTCCTACCTCTGTGCGCCCAGCGACCGACCCACCGCCACAGGTCCTGCCGCCGTGTCGGGCTACCGGCGCCCCCCTGCCCCTCCCCCCCCCTGCCCCTCCCCCCCCCACTGCAACACCCGTTCCTCCCCGACGTTCGTCCATCCCTCCCTGCTGCACCAAGAGCGGAATGGGGGGGGAGGCGACGCCGGCCTTTCTGACCCCTTTCCGTTCCGGACACCGCTTTCTCGCTTTGATCCACTGCAGGCGGAGAAGATCTTTGCGCTGACGGGCTGTACGGCAGTTTGCCTGGTGTGCTACGTCATCCCGGTGTACATCCACCTTGCCGTACAACGTGACGTGCGGCGGCTTGCGGCGGCGGAGGAGGAGGCGGAGCGGCAGCACCCCAGCGGCGGCGGCAGCGGCCACGTCGGGGAGGAGCGCACAGCGGCACCGGCTGGCGTCGCCGCCGCCGCCGCCGCCGCCGCCTCTGAGACTCACAAGGACGCGCTGCGGGAGCCCCTCCTGGAGTCGTCCTCCTCCGACGCCGCCGCCGCTGCCGCAGGGACAACATCCGCCTGCGGGCGGGGGAAAAGCCATGGCATGGGGAACGGCAGCAGCAGTAGCAGCAGCAGTAACAGAAATAATGAAACCAAGCGCGTTAGTAACGCTGCGGGCGTCTGCCGAGTCCGTCGGGGAGAAAACCGGGGTGTCGTACCCACGGCAATATGTGCCGTACAGCAGTACGCGGTGCCCGTTGCGATTGTGGCGATCGGGGTCGGGTTCAGTCTGGCGGGGCTGTACGTGGGTTTCATGGATCTAATGTCGTACTTGTACGGCCCAGGGGACGGCGGTGACCAAACCGACAGCCCGCCGGCGCTGTCGATCCGGGTACCGCTGGTGCGTTAGGGTGCTGCAAGGGGGGGGGAGGTGGTAACGGGGTGGTAACCGGGGGGGGGAGGAGGGGGGAGGGGGGGAGGGGGGAGGGGGAGAGTGCGGGCAGGAGGGCAGCTGATGTCTATGGACGTGTGTGAAAGAAAACTGATGAGCCGCGAGAAGTGAAGTCCAGCGGAAGAGGCGACACAGGACGACGGAAGTAGAGGACACCGCCGGGAACTTGGGCGTGTATGTGTGTGTTACTTTGGCAGGCAGGGCAGGAGTGCTTGACATGCAAGGTGTATGTGTGTGGCGTTGGGTTGCTCTCTGCCCCCACACGGCGTTATGACGACACGGGCACCGACACGTCGTGCCCTGGGATGGCCGCCGTACCCCGTACTACGGCACGGTTTGCGAAGGATGGGACATGGGAGCCGGGGACCAAATCGTACGGTACGGATGCGTGAGGGCTGCCTTGTTTAGGGGGTTTGGGCTGTGGGATGCTTTGGAGGGTCGTCCGGCAGGGTGGCAATTTGACGATGTTTCGACGGAGGATTTGAGCGGGCGCATGTTTCGACAAGCTGTAGATGGCGACTTGGGAGTTCTTCTTCCATAGGGCCCTTTCGGACCCCGCTCACCTAGGGCGACCTTCTGTGAGGTACTGCCGTACTAGTACGGCAGCAGCGGAGTGGGGAGCAGTCAACGAGAGGGGACTGTTGAGGGGCAAGAGGGCCCGGGCACTGTACTGCACTTCCCTGCATTGGGGTTATAACATGTCGTACAACCGGAAGAAGGGAAGGGAAGGCCCGGGGGAGGAAGGTGCGGTAGGCGGAGACGGCGTTATCGGGCTCCTTTGTGGCGCCTGTATTGCGCCTACGGTACCCGCAGAGCGGCTCTCCCAATCAAAAGCTCTCCAGGCGTGTGCACACCCGCGTGCTGAGTGCTGCTGTGCTACAGCTCCTACTGTCAAGAGGACGCGGGGGGGGAGTGGTTCTGGGTACGGCACAGTAAGGTCCGCACCGTGCCATCGTGCCGTTGGAATACAACCACATACACGACTCATCTCGAATCCTCATTGACAGAGACAGAGAAAGCGCAATTTTTTTGTTACTACGGAAGTGTTACCATTTCACGTCGCGGATCATTTTCGTCGCCGGCAACAAGCGCGGAACAGTCCCAGTGCAATGCATCGCGGTAGCATCCCGACGAGTCGAGATGACTTCGTCGTTGTACATATGTCTGTACTATTAAGGGTCCGGGGGTCCGGACGTCCCCTCCCGAGCAGCGAGCGGGTGACGGACGGGGACCCCTTCCCCCCTGGGGCGCAGGCGGGGGAGCGCCGATGCCCACCCCCCCCTCCCCCCCGTCCCCCTTTTCGCACATCGCACATCAAGCAGGGCAGGGAGGGGGCGGAGGTGCACCTCCCTAGAGTCCCTCCCCCCGAACCATGCGACGCCTCCCCCCACACCATGTGGTTGATGTCCCCTCCCGTCCCGTCCCCTCCCCTCCCGTCCTGTCCGTCGGTCCTGGCGCACCCTCCTCCTCCGTGAGGCGCCGCCGCACCCAACAACAACACCGAGAAACGAGATCGCCTCCACTGTGCCGGGCGGCCGGCCTGTGTGCGGCGCCCCCACAGACGCGCACGGACAGACCCCGCCCAGCGACCGGGCATCGGTCTGCTTTCCCGGGATGCCCCCAAATGACACCTCCTCGTGCGCCCACCACCACCTGACCCAGTGCACCCAGTGCCCAGAGTAACATTGTGCGCGCGCGCATGGCGGCCCCGCAGTCAGCGGCGGGCACCGCACCTCCTGCCATTTACAGCCACTCCCGTGCCCCCTCAATGACCCAACCCCGCCCTCCGTCTCCCCCGTCCTGCGCCTCCTCCAACCCGGCCCACAGCACCAGCAGCAGCAGTACCAGCAGCAGCGGCACCAGCAGCAGCGGCACCACAACCCACAGCACCAGCAGCAGCGGCACCACAACCCACAGCACCAGCAGCAGCAGCAGCGGCAGCACGAACGGCAGCATCCGGAGGGAAGAGCCGTAGTATCCATCCGACCCACCGCTCCGCTCCGCTGCTCGCCGCAGGGCATCATTCAGCATGCGACTCGTTTGGCGAGTACCTAATATGATCGTACACAGTCGTACAAGTCGAGCAGCAACGAACACCTGAAAATGTCTTGCCCTAAAACCGGAGCTAGGGATCTAAGGCGACCCAAACCCCCCGGCCCCGGCCCCCCGGTGAGCGCACAATTCAAGTATGTATGGTAAGTAACTTGGGTCGCGTATTGACTCCTGTGCCACGCATCGGTTCCCCAATCCATGTCCCGGCCCCTGCCGTGAGCACATGACCCAACCACCCCCGGGCCCGACCCGCCGGGGCGTCCACCCACCATCCACCTCCCGCCGGCCCGGAGCCCCGCTCCACCGCGACACCGCGTCACCCCGGGTCAGGGTCCGGGTCCGGGTCCGGGTCCGGGTCAGGGAAGGAGGTCCACCGGCACTGCAGCAGCTTGCAGGTCTGGGGTACGCGTCCGCCCCCGCACCCGCGGCGCAACAAGGGCCGGAAGAAGGGGAGCGGCGGCGGTGCGGGTGGCGGTGCGGGTGGGGGTGCGGGTAATGGGAGTGCGGGGGGGGGGTTAGGGTGCGGCAAGACTCTGGATTTTCCAGTGGCCGCGACAGCGCCGCCGGTGGGTCGGACCGCTGACCCGGGTGGTTAGGGGTGGAGGAACTCAGCGCCGCCATCGCCCACATCACATCGCCACCCGCTGGACGACGACGACGACGACGACGACCTGATATCAATCGAGACACCCCCCTCACCCTTGCCCTTCCGAGACACAAATGCAATCTGGATGCCGGAGAGAGATTCCTCTTTGGGCAAATGGACACAATGACAGTACGACACCCCCGCACGGCAGATCCTGCAGTTTCTATGACACCCGGAACAGGCACACGGCGCGTGAGCACACTGGCGGCGCTCCCAACCCCCACCAGAGGCGGCCGTTCAACGGTCGTACTGCCGTACTGCGACTCGCCAGTGCCGTACTGATCGCGATCGAGGTCTCCACCGCGCATCAGGCGAGGTGAGGTGAGGCCTTCCAGGGCCCTATGATTGCGGCCGCTCCAGCCGCCGAGCGCGTCCGGGAAGCAAAACGGCTGCCCCCCCCCCCACATACATCGACCGACAGACCAGACCAGGATCATTTCAGTTCAGATCTCATGCCGTATCCGCCAACTCCCAACTCCAACGATCCCATGTCCCCCAGGAGTACTAGGGAGCCCCGGGGCGTCACGACATGTAGCCGCATCAACGATTTCAAAATCCCCCGCCAGATACACATACACACACACATACACAACACATACACGCTCGCGGACTTCGCTTCACGCGGCTCAATCTTCTTTTACACACACATAGTCACACGCATGTACACAAACACACACGGCCAGTGTCCCGCGATACACCGCACCCATCCGTCCGCCCGTCCGCCCGCCCGCCCGCGCGCCACACACTTACAATAAGGCCCCCCCACACACCCGTGGGCGGTGCAGCGGACGACCCACCGACCGACAGCAGCCACCACCACTTGCTGACAGAGAGGAGCCGCGCAGTGGGGTGCAGTGGGGTGCAGGGGGGGGCCCCTCACGCCGCCGACCCATGGGTCACACTGCCCAGCAGCTCAGCCGTCGATAGGGAAAGCCCTCCACGCTCCCCTAGCTGCCCGGGAAAGCGGCCCCGGGAAGTCTTCACCCGCCGCAGCAGCGGCCTAAAATGTTCCGGAGGGTGGGGGTCATGCAGCGCAGAGCAGAGCCATGCAGCGCAGAGCAGTGCAGGGAAGAGCAGTGCGGTGATGGGCACGTCCCGGAGATATTTCCCCCCCCGGGGGGTGGGTGGGGGTGCAGGGATCAGGTCACAGCCACACCCGCCAAAGCCTGCCAAACCCTAGAGGTCCCGGGGAAGGGTGTGTGAGGCGGGAGGTAGAGAGGTGGGTGCTCTGAGTTGGTCGGGCGGGGGTATGCCGTAGCCACCCGGATGGGGAACCTGGGTGCCCGGCCAGGAAGGGCCAGGGCTTCCAGGGGGCAGTGGGGCAGGGGCCGCTAGCAGCAGCAAGCGGCCCCAAGCACGCAAGCAAAGCGGCAAGCGGCAAGCAGCAGGCGAGCACGGGGGAAGGTGGTGCGATGTCCCGCCCCCCGCCCGACTTCCCCCGCAGCTCCGCGCCTTTCCCGATCGTCCCCGACCTCCCACCGCCAAGTCCCATCGTCCTTGCCCCTCAACCAGGTTAATTCCCCCCAATCAGAAATGAGTGTGCACATGTACGACAACCGATACCAACCGACAACACCCCAACAGCCGCGCCGGGACGCGCAGATGTCCCGGATCCGGATCCTGGATCCGGAACCAAATGCTCAAAATAAATCCAAATTTTCAAGGGGGGCCCGTGACATGCCATGCGCAGCGCTGGAGATCCCGCCGACGATACGACAATGCGACATATATTACGGACCGGAACTTGAGCCCTTAGGATGCGGCGAACGACGCAACGCGAACAGATGACCACACGTGGTCTGTAGGTGGGGCTGCAGCACCTCGAGAGGACGTGGGCCGCATCGTCCTCCTTCGGCTCTAGACACCTCAAGACACGTGCGGATGAGGTGGAGACGAGTGCACGAGACGAGAATATCCGGTACGACACAAGTGGTACGACGTGGAACATTCCACGCAGCCGCCGCAGAGCCATCGCAACATCTCCTCCCAATAAGCATCCGTCGTACACGTCGTCTAAACCTTCCGACAGACGCCGCAACCACAATAACACGACGCCCCTGTTCAATATCATGCTCGCAGTGCCGTACATGTCCGTATCTGCCTCCTCCGTACCAGTCCGCGGCGCAGCCACCGCAACCACCTACCCCCCGGGGGGTTGGGCACTGAACTTTCCTTGAAGAAGGAGAAATAGGTTGCTACGAGCGGGCTTTTCATCTTTCCAAATGCCAGCTGTTGTTGCTGTACTTTGTGTGCGGAGGATCTGGAAAGTAGTAGTTAGTACGACATGTACGGCAAGTTGCGCCACTAAGCGTGGTACTCCTTGTTTTAAGGGTGATTTTTGATCCCTGCTGTCCCTGCTGCCGCTGCTGTCCCTGCTGTCGGTGCCAATGCCGGCGCCGCTAGAACCACCACCACCACCTCCAGGTGCCACAGCCACTTCAACTAGCCAACAGAGCGTCTATGCTGCCTCCCCTCCTCCTCCTCCTCCTCCTGCTGCTGCTGTTCTTTCTCCGGGCGGTGAAACACTGGCCAGCGGGCAGCGACGACGCACGGCCCTCCCCACTACTGCTACTGCTACTACTACTGCTGCGGTATGTACGGCCAAGACGCCCTCCCTCCTAGGACTGCGACTGAGAGGGCGGCGCCGGGGAGACCTCCACGGCCACGGTCGCCAGCGGCGCCGCCGCCGCCGCCGTCACCGCCGCCGTCAGCGTGTGCGGGTACGGGTGCGACGGCGGGCGCTCCGACGGCGACTGCAGGGCGGCGGGTCGCCGCTGCAGCGCGAGCTGTTGCAGGAAGGCCAGCTGCGGGTGGGGCACGGGCACCCACTCGGGCAGCTGCTCAGCCGCCGCCGCGTCCCGCATGTCGCGGAGCGTGGCCACGATCTCCTCAAAGGTGGGCCTACGAGGGGGGCCAGGCCGGGTCGGGGCAGGGGCAGGGGCAGGGCGGGACGGGTCGGGTCGGGGCGGGGTTGGGCTGGATCGAAGAGCACAACAGGGACGTCGTATACACTCGG
Organism: Eudorina sp. 2006-703-Eu-15; assembly: GCA_003117195.1. NCBI lineage: Eukaryota > Viridiplantae > Chlorophyta > Chlorophyceae > Chlamydomonadales > Volvocaceae > Eudorina > Eudorina sp. 2006-703-Eu-15. The sequence continues at coordinate 123,965 of BDSI01000149.1, read as the reverse complement.
GCACAACGACCGCGATGACCTCCCACGTCCATTTTCCCTTAACTCACACTCATGTCACCCACATCACCTGCGTCATCCGCACCACCTTCCCCTGCCCCGCCCTGCCGTAGCGGCCCCCTCACCGTTTCGACGGGTCGGCCAGCCAGCACCTGCGGCGCCGCGACAACACGTCCAGCGGCGGACATCCCAGAGGGCGGGGCCGGGCGGGGGACATTGGGGCGCAGGAAAATATGACAGACTGGTATTGAAGCTGCGCTGGGGGGGCGGGGTCGGGGTTACAAAACATTGGCGGACAGAGCCCGGCGGGAGCGGGGGGCTGGGGGGCAGCAGGTGCGCAGAGGTCTCTGGGTCAGCGGGGGGGCGCTAGGTCGTACACACGTACCAGGTCGTACACACGTACCTCTCAGCCAGCTGGCGGTACGCGGGCGGCGTGTGGGGTGGGAAGACGGGCCGCCAGCCCTCCAGGGCCACCTGAGGTTGCGAATGAGGGGGGGAGAGAGGTTGAGGGGGGGGTGAGGGGTGAGGGGTGAGGGGTGAGGGGTGAGGGGGTGAAGGGGGGGATCAGTTGGGACGACTGGCTGACTCGGCCCACCCACCGGTTGGGCAGCAGGTGGCAGGTGGCAGGTGGCAGGTGGCAGCACGGGCAGGAGCAGTACGTGCGCGCCCCGGCCCCTCTCCCCCCCGGCCGGTTTGTTTCTTTTTTCAATTCAACCCCCGCACCCCCGGCCCCCTTCCCCGTCCCGGCAGCACCAATCTACTAAGACACACACACACACCCCACACACACGCACGCACCTCAACACCCTTGGGAGCAATACCCCCTCCCTCCCTCCCTCCCTGGAGAGCCCCGGGGTCTGAGACCTAACCCCCCAAGCCCCCGGCCCCCAGCACCCAAGGGGCCGCCTCTCCCTCTCCCTCTCCCTCTCCCGCCCCCTCCCACTCACCCGGGCTGGCAGCAGCGCCCTCGGCATCCCCTCCCAGGCCCTCTCCCCCGTGAACAGCTCGAACAGCAGCACCCCGAAGGCGTACACGTCATTGGCCTTGCTGACGTGGCCACACAGCAGCAGCTCTGCAGGGGGGGCCAGGAGGGAGGGGGGTATAGGACATTGGCAGGCAGGGCGGAGGGCGGGGGACGGTGACCAGCTGGCTGGCAGAGCAGCCCCCTCCCTGGAGCCCTTGGCCCCACCCCACCCATGCAGCTGGGGCACCTCCACTGCCCCCCACGTCACCGCCACGGGGGGTCCGGTAATAAAACTCTAAACCCATGTACCCCCTCCCGCCACGTAACCCCCCATCTGTGCTCCAGGCCCCCGGTATTCGCTTCTAGCCCCGTCTTACCCCCAGCCACCCCGACCACTCAGCCACCCCGTTCCTGTCCACCAAGACAGCGAAACCCCAAAAGTCACCCCCCTCCCCCACCCATCCATCCCCCTCCCCCACCCCCCTTCCCCACCCCCCCACCGGGTGACATGTGCGACAGCGAGCCGGCCGCGGTGGTGGCGCTGACGTGGGTGTCCATGGTGGAGGCGGATAACATCGTACTCAGGCCGAAGTCCGACACCTGCAGGAGGGGCCAGGGGGGGAGGGGGCCGGGGGGGGGGGAGGGGGCCAGGGGCGGGGTGGGGGCCAAGGGGGGGGGAGGGGCCAGGGGCGGGGTGGGGCCAGGGGGGGGGGAGGGGGCCAGGGGCGGGGGAGGGGGCCAGGGGCGGGGGGAGGGGGCCAGGGGCGGGGGTGGGTGGGTGGATGCGTGGGTGGGTCCTCATTTTGGATAGACATATGCACAGTCACACCCCACCCCACCCGGGTGGGCGACTCGGCTGAACACCCCCCTACAGCGACAGGCGGAGGGAGAGGGTCTGATGCCGGGACTCCAGCGGGGGCCGAGAGCCACAAAGGGGGGGAGGGTCCCGGCCGCTGCGAGGGGGGGCAGCAGGCGCCGCAGGGACGGCGGAGGGGGCCGGTTCCGAAAAGGTGCAGTGGAACGCGGGGGGGGGGGAGGGCGGGAGGGATCTGTGGGAGGCCCATAGACAGACGGCGGAGGGGGCCGGTGTGGCCCATCCGCCCACCGACCCACCGACCCACCAACCCACCGACCTTGGCACACAAGCCCAGCCGCGGGCCCTTATCCGTCAGCTCCACGCTGCCAGCCAGCGGCAGGTCGGTGGCACTGACGCCGCCGCAGATCCCTCCCGCCGCGGCGGCGACGGCGGTCGGCGCCGCCACCGCTGTCCCCGCGGACGACGGGCCAGTGCCCCCCGCGCCGCCGCCTCCTCCGCCGCCCGCGGTGCCTCCTCCGCCCCCGCCGGCTGCTGCTGCTGCGGTGTTGTGGTTGCCAGCCGTGGTGTCCAGCACCCTCCCGGCGGCCTCCAATGAGTCGGACACCACGATCTGCTTCAGGAGCACGTTGCTGGCCTTGACGTCCCTGGAAAGGGGGGAAGTGTGTTAAAATAAACCGAGAGACACGACTTGCGAGGACCCTAATTGCGGGGGGGTGGGGGTTGGAATGTGTGCGTGTGGGGGGGTGGGTGGGGGAGGGGAGAGGTCAGGCGGAGGGGACTGTACGACTGTTGGTTGCCCGGCGGGGGCAGCGACAACACGAGGGGGAAAGCGCGGGGTTGCAAGTACCGTACGGCAGGCCATTCGCGTAATTACGTGCACAGCGCATGTCTAACATACATCATACACACAAACACACACACGCAGGCGACTTTGGGGGTACAGGAAATTGGTGGACATTTCCAAGCTGCGCTGCTGCCAGAGCGACGGCGCGAGGGGCAAAGGCAGGAGCCCGCCCGGCACCCGCACCCGCCCGGCGCACCCGCACCCGCACCCGCAGATTCGCAGACTGGCGGAAGGCACACCCCTCCCCCACAGAACACTCCCCCACAGACCCCGCCCGCCCCGCCCGGGCCTCACCCGTGTACGACACCGTGGGCGTGCAGGTGCAGCAGCCCACCCGCCACGTCCGCCGCCACCGCCAGCATCAGCCCGTACCGAATCGCCGGCGGGGGCTGGTGTGGCTGCGCGGCGCTCGGCGGCGGCGACGTCAGCAGCGCGGCCGCCTCCGCCGACGCCACCCCCGAGCTGGCCGCCGGCGGCAAACTCCCGACGCTGTTGCGCAGCGCGCTACTGCCGCTCGCGGGGCCGCTGCGCGCGGACATCTGCAGCGGCGGCGGCGGCGGCGCCGCCGCCGCACCCGCCGTGACGGCGGCGGCCGCCGCCGCCAGCACCGCTGGCGGCGGCGCGACCATCGTGTCGCTCGAGTGCGGCCCGCTGCTGCTAATGCCGCCGCCGCCGCCAGCACCGCCGCCGCCGCCAGCAGCGGACTGTCCCCCCAGATCCCCCAGGATGCTACTGCCGGCCAGGCCCATCAGCTGGCTGCTGCTGATGTAGTCCGCGAGCATCTTGGCGTAGCCGCCGACGGCGGGGTCGGCGCCCGCCGCCACCGCCGCCGCCGCGTGCTGCAGCAGGTACATCATCGCCAGACGGTCGGCCGCCGCGGCGGCGGCGGCGTTGTCGGCGGCGCTGGCGCCGGCGCCCAAGGCGTTGCTGAAGGACGACACGAAGGAGGTCGCGGCGGTGGGCGCGCCGGCGAGGGTGTTGACCACGGTCAACGTCGCATGCAGCGGCGGCGGCGGCGGCAGCCCTACGGCGGCGGCGGCGTCGCCGCTGGGGACGAGCTTGGACCCTCCCTTCCCGGTAGCGGAGGCGGCGGCGCCGTCGTCAGTGGGGAGGATCACCTCAAACGCGCCGTGCGTGAAATCCGGTTCGTACATATCCAGTTTAGGCCACAGGCTCGACGCGAGTTCCGACGCTTCGATGGTCCTGTCGCGACGAATGCTCGGACGCCCATCGTCGCCCGCCTCCGCGCGTCGCTCCGCCGCGCCGGCGGCTCGCCCCGGCGGCGTCGGCGGCGTCAGCGGCGCCGGGATGCTGCCGACCAAACCTCCGTTGCTGCCCGTCCCGCCGCTGGGCTTCCGATCGACGCCCGCCAGCCCGGCGGCGGCGGCGGCGGATGGCGGCGCGGAGCTCGGGCCGTACCGCGCCAGCGCAGCCACGGCGGCCGCGATGGCCGTCGAGTCCCCCATCATGGGCTGCGGCTCCGAAACCGGCGGCGCCGGCGCCGATGGCGGCTGCGCCAACTGCTGCTGCTGGGACGGCGGCGGTTGCTGGCCTCCCGCCGCCGCCGCCGCCAAGTCCTGCTGCTGCTGATGGTGCTGGTGGTGCTGTTGCTGTGCTGCCCCCTGCCCCTGCTGTCCGGCCGCCTGGATGGCTCGCCGCCAGTCCCAGGGCCAGGGGCGGCCCTGGTGGAATATCCCCCGGTCCAGGGCGGCGCGAAGGGAGCCGCCGTCGCAGTACCTGGGCGGGGCGGGGTGGGGTCAGGCGGGCGGGTGGGGACTGTTACCCTGCCGAGCTGCCGTTCATGTTAGTGTCGGATGAGGGTGGGGTGGGTGGGGTAGGGCGGGGTAGTGTGGGGAGAGAGCGGGCTGCGCACAGCCGCCGCCCCAGCTCGCCCCGCCCCGGGCCCCCCCGATGGGGAAGGGGAACGAGGCCGCGGGCGGGTCGAGTGGGGCTGAGATACCCGCGCGGGGTGGGAGCAAGCGGGCGGAGAGGCGCGGCTGCGGAGGGTGTGCTGGGGAGATGAGAGGGGGCGGCGGTGGCGGTGGTAATGGTGGCCGCCGCGGCGAAGGGGAAGGCATCCGGGTCCTGGAGCCGGTACGACAGCACGTGCTCGCGCTGTGTGCGGCGCGTACGGCGTTTTTCCCCCTCCTCGCCCTCGCCCTCCCCTCCCCTCCCCTCCCCTCAACGGCCCCCCCGTTCCCGCGCCCTTCAGCCTACATGACACAACCCACGATTGTCCATCCAAGCAGCATCCCTTCTCCCCCCCTTGCAGCAGCGCAGTACGGTACAAAGATGTCTAAAGCCAATTTGCTACACCCCCTCCCCGCCTTCCACCCCCTTCCCCTTCCCCTTTTTGTCAATAAAGACCCCCTTCCCCCCTCCCCCCTCCCCCCTCCCTCCCATCCCCCCTCCCTCCCTTCCCCCCTCCCTCCCCCCTCCCTCCCTCCCCCCCTTCCCTCCCCCCAGCCCTGCGAAACTCACTCCAGCACCAGCAGCAGCTCGTGGCCGTAGTCCTCCCCACCGTCCCCACCGCCCTCGTCCAGGCCGCCCTCGCAGTCGCCGCCGCGCTCACCCAGCCCTTCGCCTGTCGGGACGGAGAACGGGGGGGTGGGGGGTGGGGACCGGAGAGCCGAGGGGCGGGCAGCGGAGAGTCGTGTCCCGGGCGGAGGCAAGTGGCCATCCGCCGACAGCCGGTTGCGGTCACGGGGGGGATAGGAAATTGAGGGTGCGGTCACGGGCGGGGGGGTGGGGGTGGGGGGGTGCAGCAGTGCGGGTCGCGAAGGCTTCCGTGCCGCATCCCCTCTCCGCCTGGCGCCAATTTCCCCGGCCCCCCTCCCGCCGCCGCTTCCCACCAGCCGCCAGCCATCCAACCATTCCATCGCACCACTGACCCACCCAGGCCACCCCCGACGCATACCAGCCCAGCCCATAACCAAATGCCTTCCGCCCTCAACCCCGCCACCCTCCTTACCCCTACGGGGGGATACCGCTAGCGCTGAACCGCAGCTCCTTCCTTCACCTCTGACAGTTCAGGTCCGTACAGGTCTGTACAGGTTCGTACAGGCCCGTACAGGTCGATGTGTCCCTCCTCCCCTCCGAACCCCCTCCTCCCCTCCCTCAACCCCCACGCACCCGCCTCTCCCTCCTCGGGCTCCTCCTTGATGGCAAAGGACTTGCGGCCGTGCTTGCTGCTGCTGCCGTACATACACATACACACATACACACAGGCACAAATGTCAACGTCTTACGGGCTCTTTGTTTCATTTGTCGGCGGCGGCTCACTCCTTCCCAGAAACTAAGAAAGCGGGTCCGTGGGGCCGGACGTAACCCCCGCCCCCGTCCCCTATTAAGCGACTCCGCCCCAAGCCGCATCTTTGAAGCCTTCGTGCAACCCCCTCGCCTATCCATGCTACCTGGATCCCATAGGGCCCCCCTGTCCCCTCCCCGTTCGTAACCCATTCCCCTCCCCCCCGCACACCCACACCTGCACACACGCCCGGGTTCCTTTCTTACACACCCTGCCTGCCTAAATAACACACACACACACACAGTATTTTTTACACACACACACACACACACACACAAGCACACCCCGCACACGAGCACCCACACACACACAAGCACACCCCGCACACGAGCACCCACACACACACACACACACACACACACAAGCACACCCCGCACACGAGCACCCACACACACCCACACACACACACAAGCACACCCCGCACACGAGCACCCACACACACCCACACACACACACAAGCACACCCCGCACACGAGCACCCACACACACCCACACACACACACAAGCACACCCCGCACACGAGCACCCACACACACCCACACACACACACAAGCACACCCCGCACACGAGCACCCACACACACCCACACACACACACAAGCACACCCCGCACACGAGCACCCACATGACGGTCCGGCTGACGGTGCTGCGGATGGGTCGGAAGCTGTAGCAGTAGGTCTGGACGATGGAGGGGTGGTTGATGGCGGAGGAGATGGCCACCTCCATCACCGCCATGTGGCGCCGCCGCGCGTCGCCGCTGAGGGAGGGCGGCAGCACCTGCGCCTTCAGGGCCACCACGGTGCCGTGCCAGATGCCTGGAGCCGGGGGGGGGGGGGGTTGGGCGGGGCAGGGGTACAGGGAACATTCGCTAGGGGGGGAGGGGGTCAGGAAATTGGTAGTAGACAATTTCAAACTAGGGGGATGGGGGGGCAAGAGAAGTGCCGCACCCGGGGAAGGTAGCCTCGAATGGGTTAACCCGCCCGCCCCGGCGAGACCAACCCACCCACCCACCCACCCACTCACCCATCCACTCACCCGCCTAGTCGCCCCCACTCCACCCACCCGTGCATCCGCCCCCTCCCCCTCCCCCTCCCCCTCCCCCGCCCCCTCCCCCTCCCCTCCCCCTCCCCCTCCCCCTCCCCTCCCCCTCCCCCTCCCCCTCCCCCTCCCCCTCCCCCTCCCCCCCCCCCTCCCCCGCCCCCGCCCCCTCCCCCTCCCCCTCCCCCTCCCCTCCCCCTCCCCTCCCCCTCCCCCTCCCCCTCCCCCTCCCCCTCCCCCTCCCCCCCCCCCCCCCCCCCCCCCCCCCCTCCCCTCCCCCTCCCCCTCCCCCTCCCCCTCCCCCTCCCCCTCCCCCTCCCCCTCCCCCTCCCCCTCCCCCTCCCCCTCCCCCTCCCCCTCCCCCTCCCCCCGACTCACCCTTGTACACCTTCCCGAATGAGCCCTGCCCCAGCAGCTGCAGCACCTTGACGTCCAGCGGCGCGGACCGACCCGCGCGACCCTTGGCCGCATTGGCCAGCAGGTTCAGGCGGGCGGCCTCCACCTCGCCCAGGCCTGCGGAGGAGGAGGGCGACGTCTGCAGCTTGGCGGGATTAGAGAAAACTAGTGGAAAAACCTCCAGGGAGGGGAGGAATGGGGGCAAGGGGAGGGGGGTTGAGGATGCGGGTTCCGGAAGGAAAGGTGGTCGTCCCCAAACACAACCCGCAACCCGCACCCGCGGCAGGCAGCCACCTCCCGACACCATGGGCATCGTGCCCCGAGGTGTGCCGTACATGCATACGGCATCCCCTGGCAGGAACGAGGAGCGAGGGTTGGGGCCTCCCGCGCCGCGAACCTGCGGTACCGACCGACCCGCGGGTCACGTCAAGCCCCCCCCCGGGACTCACCCCCGCCCGCCGCCGCCGACCCGTCGCCGTTGCCATGGCCCCGCGGCGCTATCGTCACCGACGACGCCTCCATGGTCACGCCGCTACTGCTGTTGCTGCCTGTGCCGCTACTGCCGGTGCTGCCCGCCGTCGTCGGCGCGCCCAGGTTGCCCTTGCCGTCGCGGCCGCTGCTGGCGGCGGGGCCGCGCCCGCCGCCGCCGCCGGCGACGACGACGCCGCCCGAATCCACTGCCAGGCGCGGCTCCGAGGTCCCGCTGCCGCCGGCGCCGCCACTGACACCTGCCGTACCGCCCGCGCCTCCGCCGCCATTGCGGAGCTTCGCGACCGCCATGTCGGCGCCGCTGCCTCCGCCTCCGCCGCCTTTCTCCAGGTCATCGTCGCCGTCGCCGCCGGGGCGGACGCCCTGGGAGGAGGGCACTCCGAGGGCTGCCTTGGAGCGGGCCGAGGGGGTGGCGGTGGCGGAGGCGGCGGCGGCCTCCCGGCGATGCCGCCAGTGCGCCCGGGCGAACACGGCCACCAGCACCACCGCCAGCAGCAGCGCGCCTGCGGAGAGGGCGGGGGATCAGGAAAGGGGCGGACAAGCCGTGCGTTGAGCGAGAAATCCGCCCGACCCGAATCAGTTACCCCAGCCCCCTTCGCCCTTACCTTCACCCACCCATTCCGGACCCCCCCTCCCCCCGGGGGCGACTCCTCCGTCTCACCTACCCCGACAAAACCCCGGGCCAGCCCGCAGCCGCTCCCCGCCTCCCCCTTGCCCCTCTCACATCATCCTAGACAGCGAACCCCCCACAAACCCGACAGCCGCTCCATCCCCCTCCCCTCCCTGGCCCCCACGCACCGACCGCACCCTCATCTCCCTCCGCTGGGGCCGCCGGCCCCCGAACATCGGCCCCCTTGCCTATGCACCCATCCCCCGCCTCACCGTTCCCACACCACCCTCCCCCGGACCCACCTCCCAGCCCGACGCCCAGCCCGACGGCCATCGACACGGGGGACGACGACGACCTGTCGTCCGCGAGCGTGGCGGCGCTGCCCTCGGGCGTCTCACTCGCCACCGCCGCCGCCAGACACAGATCCGCGTTCATCTGGTTGATGCACTCCTGGGAGATCTCCTTATCACACACGCCGTACGACCGTACGAAAAAGGAGTTGTAGCCGCCGTTGCCCAGCACGCCGTCGATGATCTGGTTGTACGTGCTGTACACGATCATGTCCAGGAAGGGCGTCATACACACGTTGCGAGCCGCCATGCTCACCCAGCAGAGGCTCCGGTTCGCGAGCGAGATGTTGCGCTCGGTGCCCAACGCCGTGCTGTTGCCGTACCCGTACACCGGGGAGCCCACGGCCGGCTGGGCCGGCGGCAGCGACTGCAGCTGCTTGTACGCCAGCTGGAACGGCAGGCTGTATGACATGTGAACGGAATACACACACACACAAACAGGCACAAACACACACACGGCCGAGGGGCGGGGGAGTATTGAAGGGCGGGGGTGTCGATGCCCTGGCTGGGGAGGGGCAGGGTGGTCATGCGGGGTACGGAAGAGCGGGGGCCTCCCGGGAGCAACATAAAGGCGGCACGTCAGCGGGAATGCAAAAGGGGGAGGGGGTTATAAGAAATACAAGGGGGCCCGCCAACCCACAGCTGCACGCGCCACCGCCACCACCTCCAGCACCTCTACTGCCACCTCCACCCGCACCGCTACTGCCACCAGCGCGGAGCGGGTTCCATCCCCGGCTTGCTGTCCGCCCCTCGGGAGGAACTGCTTCCAGCATCGGCCCCCGCTGCGTGTGACCCGGCGGGGGGGGCGCGGACCGGAAAACCCACCCCCGGGGGGTCGGATGCGGCTTCCGGTGGGACCCCGCCCCATCAAAGTCACATTCGGCCCCGCCCAAGGGCTCTAGGGCCCCGGGGGCCGCTCCATCGCCCCACGGCACCCAATCCCGCAACTGCCTCTCGGCAGCGGCCCGGGTCCGGGTCCCGGCCCCTGCGCTCCACCGCCGCCACACTGCGATGCCAGTCGACCGTCGCTCTGCGGCTGCGGCGGCTGCTGCTCACGACCGCGGCGCTGGTGTTGCTGCTGCCCCTGGGGACCACCCGCCTTCTGAGGTTCTGGAGCCCCCCGCCCCCGGCCTCCGCCTCCCCCTGAGAGGCTGTCCAGCAGCTACCCGGAGGCGAGGCGAGGGGAGGCGAGGGGAGGTCGGTCCACAATGGGACCGACAGCGCGCCAGCAGTCCCGCCGCAGTCCGCCCCACCCCTCCAGGGTGGCGGCCCATTGAAAGCTGTTCCCGGCTCCACGACTGCCGCTGCGCCTCCCGCGCCGCCCCCCCGCGGGCGCGCCTCTCCGCGCTGCCTCCCCGCGACCACTCTCACCCATGGGCGGCCCTGCCCTGCCCTGCCCTGCCCCGCCCTGCCCTGCCCTGCCCTGCCCGCCCGCCCTGCCCTGCCCCCTGCCGCCCTGCCCTGCCCCTGCCCTGCCCTGCCCTGCCCCGCCGCCCTGCCCTGCCCCCCCCCCCCCCCCCTGCCCCGCGCCGCCCTGCCCTGCCCTGCCCCGCGCCGCCCTGCCCTGCCCCGCGCCGCCCTGCCATGCCCTGCCCCGCGCCGCCCTGCCCTGCCTTGCCCTGCCCCGCCCTGCCCTGCCCTGCCCCGCGCCGCCCTGCCCTGCCCTGCCCGCGCCGCCCTGCCCTGCCCTGCCCCGCGCCGCCCTGCCCTGCCCTGCCCTGCCCCGCGCCGCCCTGCCCTGCCTTGCCCTGCCCCGCCCTGCCCTGCCCTGCCCCGCGCCGCCCTGCCCTGCCCCGCGCCGCCCTGCCCTGCCCCGCGCCGCCCTGCCCTGCCTTGCCCTGCCCTGCCCTGCCATGCCCCGCGCCGCCCTGCCCCGCGCCGCCCTGCCCTGCCCTGCCCCGCGCCGCCCTGCCCGCGCCGCCCTGCCCTGCCCCGCGCCGCCCTGCCCTGCCCTGCCCCGCGCCGCCCTGCCCTGCCCTGCCCCGCGCCGCCCTGCCCTGCCCCGCGCCGCCCTGCCCCGCCCCGCGTCGCCCTGCCCTGCCCCGCGCCGCCCTGCCCTGCCCTGCCCCGCGCCGCCCTGCCCTGCCCTGCCCCGCGCCGCCCTGCCCCGCGGACCCCCTCCCCCGGTTGATGAGGGGTAGCTCACCAGGCGTGCCTGTGGTTGATCGTCTGGTTGTAGAGCACGGAGCCGCCATCGGACCGGGTCAAGAGGTCCAGGTGCTGTCCGGTCCTGAGCAGCCGCGTTCACGGGAGGGAGGAGCAGTCGGGAGGCGGGGGGAATGGGGGCGGGGGTAAGCAGGGGGGCCGTGGGGGCAGCCGGGGGAGGTGCGAGGACTGGGCTGCAAGGCCGCAGCGGCAAGGTGGAGGAGGACGGATAAAGAGCAGAGCGGTGTCGACGGCATGAGCTGCTCGGGGTTAAGGTGAATTTGAAGACCGGGGAATGCTTACGGCCCACCGGCGTGGCCGCGCGGGTCAGGGAGGCAAAAACGGCCCATCCGTACATCAACGGACAACGTGTCACACCCGCTGCAACCTCCGCGTAACCGCTGGAGACTTGTTGAGGCTTTACGGCATCATGCATTACAGTACGCCTGTCATGCTCCCGCGAGCCAACAGGTCCCAACGTGGCTAAAGAACTTCGCCCAGCAAGGTACAGCGGCGCTTACCCCCTCAGGATGCCTGACAAGATAATACGCTCGAACGTCAATGTAATATACGGTTGAAGTCGGATCTTGCTGGCAATATAGTTCACTGCACGTCCGAGACGAAGGGATGCCGTGGCAAAGTCAGACGATGCCGCTGTGTCAAACTGCAATAAGAGAGCCCATCATCTCCATACTTCTAACCTGCCAGGCTCGCAACCCGAGGGGATGGTTGCCCGGCTACGATAGACAGGTTTGCTGTGAGGTTGACTGGTTGCTCAGGGGCATCATCTGATATCAATGATATGTCATTATTCAGATAGATCGTCCGAATGCCAGGCTGTCCCAAGAGGGAAAAGAATTCCTTGGATGTGCTCGCGTTTCCCACAGTAGCTGAGACCAAAGGCGCCAAATTTACAAGCAGTATAAGCTTCAGCACCACAAGGAGGCCACGCACGCCATCAAGAATGCGGCTTCTCATTCTACAGTGCTGTGTTGTAGGAGCAACATGCTATTGTGTTGGGCATTTCACCGCATATCCAACTTTACGACTGAATCCTGTGCAGATGAGAATGTTTCTACCTTCTCCTCTACGCTCCCCTCGCTCTGACAAAAGTTTTGTACGGCAAGTTGCGGCCGGACACAAAATCGGGCTTTGTGCACTCTATCATTCGCAACCAGTTACATAACCCAAACGTTATGACATGGAAATTGATAGACAGCCGGAAACCCTGCAGCAGCGGAATTGTCAGTCTCCTTCACAGCTAGCCCTGTGGCGGAACAACACGTATGCGTCTCTGCATATACAGACGAAGGTTCACGTATGCGTCTCTGCTTGTATAGACGAAAGTTCGGCTTTATTTGCTCTTCCTTGTATCAACTGCTCGGCCGAGCACCGCTTTTGCCTGAATCGCCGTCCATATTTCAAGTTCATGTTGTAATTGCTAGCATGTTTGGTCGGTAGGGCATCGGCAAGCACGCAACCAGGATAGCCAAGGGTTTCCCACACGACAATGTACAGCGCAGGACGGATTTCAAGAAACAAATGTATATTAGGGAGATGACACGTTCTCGGCCACTGGCTTACATCCCCAGGCACAGCCTCTCTCTGTGGTGGAGGCGCAGGGACGCAACCCACGTCAATCACGTCCATGATGTCAATGTAGGTCTGTGTTGATTAGGCACGCACAGCTCGATAACTCCCAGCGGAATGTGCATGCGGGCACACGCAGCTGCCGTACACACACGTGCAACTGCGACATGCCACGACACGTCAGGCACCTCCACGGCACCTCCGCAGAGCGGTCTGTGCGCACAGCATCGCGCCCCTAGGTACACACACGGTGATCAGCCTGTCACCCTCTGCTGGGTTCTGACGCCGCGTGCGTGAGGTACCGACGGCTGGGTTCCCAGCACGACCGCCAGCATCCAAGATCCACGTCACCGGAACGAACAACCATCAGATTGACTGCCTTAGCCCCATTAGGCTCGGGCTTGGGGCGCGAGGTTTCGCTATGCGCGCACCCTAGTTCATACATGCAGCCCCGGACCTGGGTCGCAAGCAACATGCAGCCACGCACCCCGCATGAACGGGGACACCGGAGCTGGCGCTGCACAGCTCCAGGGCTGAAATGATGAACCAAACCTCAGCGTTGGGCCCAACGTACACTGGCTGCTACACGGACATCCACAGCGCGATGACATGGACGTGCGAGAGGGGTCGTGAATCCGTCTTCAGTCTCTCCAGGTAGTCACCAGTGGGTGAGCGCCTTTTTAGCACTTGATGGCGGTCGTGCTGGAAGGCAAGCAGGATTTTTGACGTATTACAAACAGGACGTTAATTTCACGGGCGCAGCGCTTTGGAGAAAATGCTAAACCCGAGAGTGCTACTGCGCATCGTGTACTGTGTGGCATGATAAAGCCCGTTGCCCCGGGGTGTTCAAAACGCCCAGCCTGCAGGCAACGTGCCAAACACCCAGGATGCTTACCCACCTCGGACCGAACCAAGGGGGTGCAATGTGTGAGTACACGCGGCGTTGTTGTACGGCACCTCGCCCCAAATCCATTCCTATCACGACATATCTCTGGCTAGGGTGGCCCTAGGCAAGACCCCGGCATCCCCATACACACCCTAACCTTCCAACGACCCCATCCCAAAATCCCATCTGATCGTATCACACTTACTACTGCACTGACCTACCTGTCGATGCCCGCAGCGTGTGGTGAGGACGGAGGGTACGACTGCCACCGACGACCGGCAGGGTCCGTGCGCTGTAACATCATCAACAACAGGATAACAAGATTGACCACTCCCTGAGATGCCCGGTAACTCCACTGCAGGCGCAAGGCAGGAAACGAAGTCCAACATGGCTGGTGGCAGTGAAAACCGCCGGTAAAAGCATGGCGGCCCAAACTGCCAAGCCGACATCCTTGCTGCTCGTTGAATCTTGTGAGAAAGGCTGCCTTCACCCCTCGTAAAAACATTCAATAAAACTGACGCGCATCGTTACCCCACGGGGGTGGAACCGTCTTCCTGCCGCCCTAATAACCCGCCACATGTGTAACGTGTACCACATTAAGAGTAGTTCATGTCCGGGTGCGCCCAGATAGGCTGGCTTTCTCCTGCGTGCAGGGATCCGCGAACTTATGACCGCGTGTACGACACCCTGCCGTATGACCCCCGGGCGCAGCAGCCATAATTGGACCTAGGAACGACACCTCCCACTCTGGATGACATGGGCCATTGCGGGATAAAGACCTTGCATGGTTTCCGACGTGCCTCCCTCGGGGCAGCTCGGCATGCTGAGGCAGCACTGAGCGAGGCTTGCTACCTCCGTCCGGCGCGCTGAGGGTGCGAAATGTGCACGAGATGTAAACAGCAGCGACGTGACGGACGGAGGCAAGACCCAGCGCTCGCGGGAGAGGGATGGAGGGTATCGGGGACGCGGAGAGCGACGAACGGGGGAGGGGGCCGGGCGGGGCCACAAAATATCCTGGCGGCGCATGCTGATGGCGATTGCCGAAGGTCGCGGAGATGCCCCCAGTTCTGAGTTACGAACGAAATCAACCGGCTGGAAGGAGTGGCCGCTCGGGTCAGACCCTGACTGCGCAAACACGCACTGGAGTCAGATACAAGTAAACAAATTATGTGTAATTCGCAAGCAGTCCCTAGGGAGGTAATAATTCGCCAATGATCAGCGCCGTAGTGCGAGTCATAAAGCTACCTCCATTGCGAATTTGGGGAAGTCGTGTGAAGATAACTATTCCGTTCAAATGATTTTGTCCAAATGGGACTATACATCTATAATGCGTGCATGTCGGGTCGAATAACACCAAGGGTCTGACACGATGAACATTTCATTCCGCGCTTGCGCGTGCCCGACGGTACGTTTAGGAGGTAAAATGGAATCCATAAATGCCACTTGCCCATATCTTGCAGAGTGAGGAACGACCGGTGACTTGCACCGTACGCCAACCACAGCTGCATCTCTTGCTAAAAAGAAACAATCAATCCTGCAAATCAAAAGCACGTACAAGAAATGCTGCCCTATAATACTTATTATGCTTCCACTGACAAATGGCATCGCCTAGGGAATATCCGTTGTACGGAGAACGCTTTCCCTATGCCGCGGCACACAACATTATATTTTTACTCTTTTATTCATGCTTGTGCAGTTGTTGCTCAGAGCTGAAGTAATGTGCACTTGCTACGGCTAGCCTTATATTGGTAATTGCGCCGACCGCGAGGAACATAGTCCGACTGCGGCACTCAACAGCTCTTCTAGACAAAGTTATATCTAACAATCAGCAAAGGTAAGGCAGGCATATCCTGCGTAGCGCTGCCGGCCTCACGCATGCAATACATTCGTAATTGCTTGCACTGCTGGGGCCTGCGTCCGGGTTCAACTTTATGTGTTCCGAATCTAATTGTCGCTGTGTTTACCCATCTTGTAGATGTATCCAAATCATTGGGATGACTATATGGTAAGCGACATGAGGGCGCTTTGCGAAACGTCGTTCTTGTAGCCCTTTGATCAAACCTAATCCGAAGAAAGCCTGTGTGGCGACCGCTCACGTACACGCCTGCTCAGCAAACTGTGAATAATAATCAGAACAGACAACAGACCAGACTCACAGAACTGAGCAGGGTAGCTGCTGTTGCCCTGTATTGCCGCCACTACGAAGACTTCACGACAGCACTTTTCTCCACTTGCTGCAGTGGCTGGTGATTATCGGTTTTATTGTGTCGTTCGTTATGGCTGCGGGTATTGGAGCCAATGACGGTGAGTTTGCTCGTTCGTAAGTTTGCCTGCCTCCTGGTACGGCTTTTGTTATTGTTATGCTCCAGCGTCGATATAAACTGCAGGCCCACCTGATGTTTATTGTAATACTTTGCTGATATTCTGTGCTGCTTTCCGACTTCTAATACCGAAATTTTTTGCCGTACGTTGCCGCAGTGGCGAATGCTTTCGGCACGTCTGTTGGTGCAAAGACGATTACTCTGAAACAAGCATGCCTAATTGCTGCTGTCTTTGAATTCTCTGGCGCCATCGGGCTCGGAGGCGAAGTTACGAAAACTATTGCTGGTTCCATCGCTCGACCAGCGGCCTTCAAAAATGAACCCGAAATTTTTGCGTAAGTAATTGCTTCGCGAAGCTGCTTTCCTATTATTTTGCGCGAAATGTAGAAGCGTTTTAGTTTGGGAGATAGAGGGAGACGACTAAACCGACGGTCGCAGATTGAACACCACCTACCATCGCACAAGTGCGTGCGTGCTAGATAGCGCGCCCGATCCATCCGGCGCGATACGCGTGTCTCTCAGGTGACTCCTTAATCGATATGTTAATATCGTCCTTACTTGTGTACATACGTACGTGCAGATACGGCATGATGGTTGCGCTGATTGCCGCCTCTTCCTGGGTTTTCCTTGCCACCTACTGGTCTTTGGCCGTCAGTACCACACATGCTGTCAGTAAGTGTGAAGAGCGTCGCGACATGCAACATGCATGCATGTGCATCTTGCTTGATATCCAGCTACCTACCTGTAAAGAAAGAGAATCCTGTCTGTGCAAAACGCAAATATACATCGTCGGTTGTCGGGGACCTGCTGTAAAGACGATCCGTCTACCTTCACGATAGACGAACACCTTGCTAGAGGATGCACGTGATACACTGTGTTTTTTCTCTCTCGCTAAATTCTGAAATGTAGTATATGTTTCACTAACCTTCAACATACATACCCAACCTAAATCACCCGTTCCAACAGTTGGCGCGGTGATGGGATTCGCTCTTGTGTGGGGCGGTTCGGGCGCTGTTGTTTGGAATGATCACCAAAAGGTAAGATTATTTCTCAGCACACGTTCATGCACATCAAGTAGGTATGTATACGAACATATGTGTGGTTAGATGTTTTGCATTACATCACCGTCTCCTTGCTGACACGTAAGTGTTGTCAGGGAGAAAGGAATGTGTACGTGCACAATTGACTATATATGCTGCTTATTCCAGCACTTGCTGCTGGCTGAACGAATTCAGAACTGACCAGTACGTTTTTCTTTGTACAGGAGTTCCCATACTCCAAGGGACTAGTACCGGTTGTTTGCTCCTGGTTTGTGTCTCCACTCATGTCCGGCATCATCGCGTCGTTTTTATTTGCGTTCAACCGGTTTGTTATCCTTCGCCGTGAGAACAGCACAATGCTGGGTAAGTACAAACGGATGTACATACGTGGGTCGGCAACCAACTGCGCGTAGTTAGATATGGCCGCTTACAGAAGTTCAGTGCCGAGTGTCGGCCCCTAGTTTCAGTAAACAATGTCATGAGGAGGATAACAATCCCTGTTGTACGGCGGATTGCAATGATGGAAAATATCCTAAGTCTTGTGTTGTTTCATAGTATCTTTCTGATGTTTTCCCATGACATACATATGTACGTCTATCCTAAGTTTCTCTATTTTCGTGTTGCAGCCATCTACATGTACCCTCTCCTGGTTGGCGTCACCGTGTTCATCAAGTAAGTGTTTTCGCGCCAGCTGGTTTCAAAAAATTCAGTGGTTCAGTTTTAGCCTGTTACATACGAATATGAAGCGTGTGCTTACATTGCTTGGTTGACCGTTAGTTATTACACCCTACCGCTAATTATTACACCCTACCGCTTCACGCGTGAAGTATGGAGCAAGCAGATGTTTAGCTGCGTTGGTGGATGGTACAACGCACCGTACATGATAGATGTATACTGACTACACATGCTCTCGCTTCTGTGTTCGTTTGCCATACCTGTGTCGTATGTATAAATGCAGCGTCTTCTTCGTCATCTACAAGGGTGCAAAGAACGTGGCACATTGGCAGTCAAATAAAGCTGCATGGGTTGCTGCGGTTATTTCTGGCGGCTGTATGTTACTCGCGGCATTCCCGGGTATTCCGCTACTTCGCTGGGCTGTCAAGCGCGACATGGACCGGTGTGTATTGATATTCATGCATTCATTACAGCATGTGCAGTGCAGTGAATAAATTGTACTGTTTATTATTCTAATTATTTTATCAATACCACAGCATGCAATAACAAATTATATCTTTTCATGTCTGTATTTTACTAACATAATTATCAATATATATATTTTAATGTTATTAAACTATTAGTAAATAAGCGTCCCGTAATACGTCATCGTATCGTTAAAAAGAGTCATCTGACATGTACGAGTGTAGCCATGGCTGTGGCAATTATAAGATATGGTTGGTGTAGATTTGAAATGAATAATAGTACGGTCATGTGTAACTAATTTATGGTTCTGAAATTATGCGTGCCCACAACTCAGAGCTGCACAGAAGGCCGCTGATGCTGAGGCAAATGCTGACAAAGTTAAGGAGGATGAGGAGGAGCCGGAGCCTACTTCCAAGGCCATGAAAATGTTTAATTCACTCAAGAAGGCTGCCACCCGGGGGCTGAATCAGGACATTCATAAGGTGTGTATGTACGCAATATTGACGGAGCAGCAGTAGTGTGGATCAGTGTTCTGGAGAGCAACGAACGAAGTCGAGCCGCGCAGACAAAACAATTTGAGCATATTGCAGCTGAATACATGCAACTACATGCTGCAATTTATTGTTTATATTGTCTCATTATTATATGTCAGCAACTGCTGCGTGGTGAGCATTCATATCCTCCTAATCATTTCTTTGTTGTATGTGCAGCACGTCGAGACCGACCAAGCTGTACACGAGATGCACGCCGCAGCAGAAGTGTTCAACCCCGAGACGGAGCAGGTGTACAAGTACCTGCAAGTGTTCTCCGCCTGCGCTGTGTCGTTCGCGCACGGTGCCAACGATGTGGCAAACGCGGTGGGCCCTTTCTCCGGCATCTGGTACGTGTACCGCTACTGGGCTATTGCTTCCAGCGCGGATTGCCCTATTTGGGTGTTGGCCATGGGTGGAGCCGGTATCGTCGTGGGCCTCGCCACCTACGGCTACAACATCATGATGACGTTGGGTGTTGGCCTGGCTAAGGTGCGCTGCGTTCGCTCCTGTTTTGCTAATGTTGTTGTTGTGCACTACTGCTTTTTTGTTGTGCATGGACTGTGCACAACGTACGTACGTGCATGCCATCTATCGTCGTCGCATGGGAAATACGTTTGCATTCATCTCACGTACAGGTACGCTGTCATGTGAACGTAACGAGGGGGTAACATGAGCACAAACATCAGCATTCGTCATGCATTGACGCTGGATGATATGTGCGTGACAGAAGTGTATATGACGTATACTTAACGTACGTAATGCCTGATTTCACCGAGCGAGGAGTAGAATGTATGCGCAATGATGGTTCATTTATTTTTCATGTGCGCAGATGACACCTTCACGTGGGTATTCGGCGGAGCTGGCGACATCGTTCACTGTTGCCCTGGCGTCAGTGTATGGTCTACCGGTTTCAACGACGCAGTGCATTACTGGTGCTGAGATCGGCGTTGGTCTAACAGACAACATCCGCAGTGGTATCAATGTAAAGCTGTTCGGCAAGCAAATTTTGGCCTGGATCTTCACCCTTATCGTGGCTGGATTTTTCTCTGCTGCTCTCTTCTCCTTCGGTGTCTTCGCTCCGTCTCTCACCATGGCGAAAGACATTGCCTTGTACGAGAACAACATTCGGACACTGTCGACGAATTTCTACAAAGCGCTGAACACGTGAGTGCTGAAGTGTGTACGCATGACGCGAAGAACAAATGGTGTTCGTGCGATAACTTTACAATGAACGTTACCTGCTGCATGACTCTAGTTAGGTGATACATCCGTCGAATTTGAAATATGCGTGCAGTGTATTTGCTAAATTGTGAATTGCCGAATATTATTTGGTAATTAACTAACGCATGCGTCGTTGCATGGCGTATATGTGTATGTGCAGGTCGAACTACCAGCTGAAGACAAGCTTTAACCAATTTGATGTGACGCTGAACAAGTCTATTGCAGCTAATCTGTCAACCTTCACCAACATGTATAACACCGCCAAAATTGGGTACATCGACCCGAATCAGCTTATCCAAATGTTGAATTACTCCATGCAGACGTACGTCAACTATTCCGTGCCTGTGACTGGCTTCAACCCTAAGACGCGTGCGTACAGTCCGTCCGGTGCCACATTTGCTAACACCAACATTACAGTTGCACCATACAACCCGGCCGATTTGGGACATTAAAATCGATGACTACGATCTTCATCATTTATCGATTGTCCTAAATACATGTGGTTGAAATTTGCTGCCGATTGACAGATATTGACCTTGTGTGTGCAGACAATGTTTATTTAGAGCAGAGTATGTTTGGATGTTATCATAAGGTAGAATGGTTATACATGCATACGTGCATATATTGTGCGTACATAGGAAGTCGTGACGTGTGATAGTTTGTTAATTTGCTAAGTTTCGTGTATCAATTCGCTCGGGCAGGAAATCTATGTGTTCTACAAATCGATTGAGAGGGTGGGGTATGATCGTTGCTTGCGCGCTTACTTGGAGGTTTTAGACAAATGTACGCACGTATACTACGTCGATCGACAAGGTTTGCAATCGACGGAAAGGAACCAGTAATCCAATATGCGTGAGTATATTGGTATATACAATTGAACTTGGCTTGCAGGGCGGTTATTACTAACGAATAATGTACATGTGTACAAATAATTCCGCTGGCTGGGAATATACGTACACGCAAAATAAAATAATATATCAGTACGGTCTTACAATTTATCCAACGTGTTCTTGCACGTGCACGCATGCAATGTGCCAATTCGACCGAAGCATACATGGACAACTAGACGAAAGAATGAGAAGCACATGTACGCAGGGGAACTCAGCCATACTATGCACTATGGCTGGGTTCCACATGTATAGGCTTACTAAGCAGCTTTACATTTAGTACACACACATGCACCCGCCGTACAGATAATCTTCCACATGAGATTTGTCAGACAATATTATCACCTCAAATCGACAAATGTTAGACATGCCATGCAGCTTCCGCACGCACCCGCTGTCGCCCCACAAAGGCCATACGTACCTACGTACGCCAGTCATTTTGACGAACCCACCCAGCGAGCAGCAGGACAGCGACGATGCACGCACGCAAGCCTTGCTTATGACGAAATACGTACTACTGCACGCAGCGAGCGAGGTACGTGGGATAACACTGGTTACATTCATTGATGATGATGTGAAAGCACGCAATAAAATACGTACGGCGGTGTGTAGCAGGCACATACAGCAGGTGCAACCGACCAACAAATAAACCGGCCAATACTCAAGCTGCATACGTTGCGTGAAAGGCATAACCGATATCACAGGGTTTGAATGCCCAGCGTAGTATTACTTTTTGTATTGTTGGGACATACGTCGGTGCTGATTACCTGGGAGCGAGATACGTACCCAAGCAACAAGTAAATGTGCAGCAACTTACACACGCACACGCATGATGAGTCATGCATGCATGTACAAGAATTATAATACGTGCGTTTATGCAGTGCGTACATACGTTTGCGTGTTTATTTGTATGTAACAATAAAGCCGATGACGCTTGGTTACGCACACACCTGCATGTACGCGGAGTGGATGGAACGGATAGGATGGACCGACCACGCTCGCGCTCCCATCGTCGTCGTCCAGCAGCCAGATTTCCTGCTGTTGTATTCAGGCGTAGGCCGTAGATAGGCGGCAGCAGGTGCGTCGTCGCGCCGACCAGCAGCTTGCTTGCTTGGCTGTACCGACCAGCCAGCAGCTGCTGTTAGTTGTCTGCTGCTGCTGCTGTCTGCTGCTGGCCACTGCGCTCGCTCGCTCATTCCAATGATTCCAATAAGACTTCATGCCACCAAAAATCGTATATATGTATGCCACAATCATTAAAGTATTAATTATTATACTATCTGATGAGCTTGTGCAAGTCTACCGCCGAACCACTGGAAGTGTTTATTATTTATATATGCAGCAGGCGCTACGTGCGTGGGCCTGCCTACACGAACATCCTCAATCCTACGCACGGGTGCTTCTGCACAGTGTCAACTCTGATTTTCTTTGTAATTTGTGCTTGCATTGCTTGCTTGCGCGCGGCCCTGCAGGGATGAGAAGGGGGTGCAACGTACGTACTACTGGCTCGCTCTACGGATCGATCGATAGATGGTAGCCCTGCAAGAATTCAGCAATTACGTCTATGTAGAGCAACTACACTTGTAAGCACTACATTTTAATTATTACAAGATGATTGCTCTATGTTGATGAGCGAAGGCATTGCTTTGACGTACGCGCGCGCGTGTTCAGTCGGTGTTGTAGGTCACTGTGCCGCCCGACAAGTCAGACACGGTTGATATTTTGCAAAATCCTCGCAAAGTTGCTAATCAACTAGGAAAATTTGATTAGCAAATAAAATGCAATACAAGCAGGCATCAACGTTTGATTATCGAGTTAGCGAATTTCAGGTCTGGCCGTCCGGCGCGTTCGGTTGTAGACTGTAAAGATTCCCACTTTGTGCCTCACGTCAGAAGAAATTCCATCCCATGGTTCCTATGGTGTCGTGTACTTTTGCTCTTGAATCATTTAGTTGCGCATAACACAATTGTAGTCGTCAAGGTTGTGATCGCCTTAGATACATTTATCAGAGTATTATTGTTTTTATAAATTTTCGTCACAAAGATCAAGAAAAATGTAAGCAAGAGCGTTTAGTGACATGTTTTGGTGCATGTGTGGACTACGGTATTTCTCTTCACATGTTCCTGTTCTCGCAATGCTTATCTGCTTTAATCTGTATATCTATGTATGCTGCGGATATACAATATGTCCGCAGCCATTGATATGTCATAGATATGTTGCGTGTTCGCAGTTCCTGCGAATACGAACGCCGGCCATTCTTCACTCTGCGATGAGCGCGGACGGCTAAGATCGCGTTATTATATTCTTCTTATCCTTAACTTGCGTACGGCCTTCACGGCTGGGTGCGCGGCGGCATCGTTTGCATGTGGACATACACGGCACATGCGCCGACAACACATGGGCTGGGTAATCAACCAACCAATGCAAGTTGGTTGACGAGGATTGATGAGGGTCTACCTACCTCTATCTTTCTCGTTTGCGACGACTGAATGCACGCAGGTATCCGGACTACTGGACCGATTATATGTGGCTGGTGGTATGCGGCGCCATCATGTCGGTAAGCGAGCCCCTCTGGTGCCAAGCAAGCAATTCGATTGTATGCTCGCTCGGCAGCCATACATGAAGTCACGCACGCATTTCAAGACTTTTAAAGATGTGGATATCTCGACCGAGACAGCAGCACCCGCGCGCTGCGTCACACACACAGATATACTGCATGCGTGCGTACGTTGCGTATCAACACCGGTCGACGATCCTTTGCCTCGCACACTACTGCATCCCTCTATCTCTGGTGATGTTGTATGATCTTGCTTAAATGAACGTTGCTCGCAGTTCGTGATGGCGTGCGGCATCGGCGCGAATGACGGTGAGTTCAGTGATGAACGAATGGTCAGGTAGATAGGATCCGTGCGTTCGACGGAGGTCGCTCGGTGCAGCCCAATAATACTGCGTGCTGGGGCTAACAAGCCGATTCAAAAAAAAAACACAAAATGTAGCAGAAAGTAATGACGAGGTATTTAATAAATTACAACAATAGTAGTAAAAATATATGATGACAATAAAATCAACAAAGGTAAAAGTCATTTTATTTAACACATCAACACCGCCTCCTTTGTGCGTATGTACATGCGGCGGGGTACGTGCATATTAATATGCCTGCCTAATATATATTATTTATAATATATATTTTTACAGCGCGCCGAAAACGACCTTGTCCGGCAGCACCATGCTATTCGCCCGCCGTATATATCATCATTGACCTCGCTGTATATACGTTTTGTTTCCTTCGTCGTGTATTGCGGTGCGTGCAGTGGCGAACAGTTTCGGAACTTCAGTGGGAGCCAAAACCATCACCCTCAAGCAAGCGTGTCTGGTATGTGTATATCTGCTTGCACAATGCAATGCTGTATGTAATAAGCGAGGGGAGATATACGATCAGCGAGCCCAGCCCTGCGCGCGGTCCACATACACACCCGGACTATACATAGACGAGAGTGAAACTCCTCATCAGTAATAATCCCATCATAGTAATCCCATAAAGTAATTCGTTATGCTTGCATTACTTGCGTGTGGCTCGCTCGCTGCATGTACGTACCACACGCCCGTACGTATGTAGATTGCCGCTGTGTTCGAGTTCGCTGGCGCTGTGGGTCTCGGTGGCGAGGTGACCAAGACCATCGCCGGCAGTATCGCCCGGCCCGAGGCGTTCCGGGATGAGCCAGGTAGGTCGGTGCGCGCAACGAAGCAAGCTAGGTGGCGATACGTACTCAACGTACGAACGGCCGGCGGTTAAATGCTCGGTGGAGGTGATTGCTGCCGCCGCGGCCAGCTCCTGGAGTTATCTAATCTATCTGGGTAATCTGGGTCCTTCATTCGGTACGCGCGGTGCCACTAGTGGCACGCACGCTGGTGCGCGAAGTGCGTGGCGGTACCTATTAAGTACGGACGGAGGCAGCATATGTCTGCCGCCCCCGACTAGCTGCAGCAAACAGTTTGGAGCAAGCAAATCTATCTAGCTACCTGATGCATAGCTCCTCTCTCTAAAGCCCACCACGCACGTCGCTATGTACCGCTGCAGCTTTATGATGCTGCAGCAAGCAGAATTACTGATCAGGAGTGTGTATGTATGTGAGATGTATGGTCATGGCCATCTATCTATCAGGCGCATTATTACCCGGGGACGGCGATCGCCGGTAGGTGCCACGCCCTCTCCTCTAATAACCAAATTCATTCCCCCCCCGTACCGTGCGTGCCGCCGGACACTGTACCGCACCTCCGCCAGAGCTGTTTGCGTTCGGCATGTTGGTGGCGCTGGTGGCCGCGTCAACCTGGGTGTTCACGGCCACGTACTTCTGTCTGGCGGTCAGCACCACGCACAGCGTCAGTAAGTTTATTTCGGGCTCGGCGGCGGTCCAGCAGATGCGTATGGGCGTCCGATCCGTCATCACCATGCGCATGTCGTGAGCGCGTGCATCCATCCCGCCATACATGCATGTAATGATGCTGGCCTGCTGGCTGCCGCAGGCCTCCGGAGTGGAAGTAACTAGCTAGCACGCACGGAACGGAGGGGCAGCGCGCGGCGGCGCGGCACGCACGCACATCTATATATTTGGATTATTATTTGGATATTTATTTACATACATGCATGTGCATGTATGCATATATGCATAGAAATAGTCCAGCCATGTATGCCATCGAAATATTATTTTAAATACGTACGTATGCATGGGAGCGGCGCATGGACGGCGGGACGGAAGTAAGGAGGTGGCCAGATAGACCGGAAGTAGTGGTCTTGGGGATGGAAGAGCGACACAGCAGGGCGCGCGACCTCCCCGTGACCCGGTCCTCCATCCTAACGTATGTGTGGTCGGTTGCTTGTGCCCTCACACGTGCGTGCGTGCAGTCGGAGCCGTGCTGGGCTTCGCGCTGGTGTGGAAGGGCAAGAATGCCGTGGTCTGGAACGACAAGGTGCGTGTGGCCGTGTGTGTGGCCGTGCGTGCGTGTGGCCGTGCGTGTGGTCGTGCATCTGCACAATTCGCGGCTATGTATGTATGCCTCCATCCACGCACCTTCATGTTCGCCGCCGTCGTCACCGAACATGGGCCCCCCTACGTACCTGTTTTCCGTTTGTCGCTTTACCCTCTGCCCTCGATCCCCCAGCCCCCAAATAAAACCCAAACTTACCCAACCCCCCCGCCTCCATCCACAGATGAACACCTTCCCGTACTCGAAGGGTCTGGTGCCCGTCGTTTGCTCCTGGTTCGTGTCTCCGATCAGTGCCGCCATCGCCGCCGGCTTCCTGTTCTTCTTGAACCGCATGTTCATCCTGCGCCGCCAGAACAGCACCAACATGGGTGAGTGGGTAGCTAGGCGCTTGCATTTGGGTAATGGCGGCGTATATATGGTGTGACGTTGTGCGGTTATTAGTACGATCAAGGAGGACCACACACGCACACGCACAGTCGCACATGGCTCTTCTCGCGGCTCAGTTCTCTTTAACACATACACACACTGCTTTCCCAGGAGGATCGGAGCCGTGCCACCTGCATAGTGCTCGCTCCGTTTCGTGGTCTGCTTTTGCCGTGTGTGCCTGGCCTTCGGCTGGTTGCGCTGAACGTGTAGGGGTTTTGTTTGAGTTGGCCCCGTGATCGGCTTTATAAAGGCAGGCTGGCTTGGTGCCTGACCTCGTGGCGCGTTTTAGATGGGGCTAGAGGCCCCGGGTGCACGGCACCCTGCTTCGGCGGTCTCCCGAATGGGGCGGGTTAGCGCCCCCGGCCAGTGTCGGCCCGGCAGATATGTAACGATTCACACACACACACACACACACACACACACACACACACACACACACACACACACACACACACACACACACACACACACACACACACACACACACACACACACACACACACACATGGGCCGTGGGCAGGTCGCGCTCGGACGCCCTCGCTCCTCGCACGCATGCATACACTATACATGTGCGCTGGCGAAATGCACATCAATGTTAATTGAACGTACGTGTATGACGCACGATGTAACATGTACGATATATATTGCTCGATCTATCACCCCCGTCACCCCTCCCTCCCTCCCCGCTCCTCAGCCATCTACATGTACCCCGTCCTGGTGGGCGTCACCGTGTTCATCAAGTAAGTGGTGCCGCGCTAGAGTATTACATATATATACATATACATACACACACACACACCCCTGAACCCGCCACGTACGACATACAGCAGCGAGGTCTGCGATCGACATCGACCTGTCCGCAATAATACTATGTACGGCACCTGTTGTTGCCATGCGTGCCGTACTCGCAGCCTGTTCTTCGTGATCTACAAGGGCGCCAAGGCGGTGGTCAAGTGGGAGTCCAACAAGGCCGCCTGGGTGGCGGGCGCCGTGGCGGGCGGCTGCGTGCTGCTGGCGTGCGTGCCGGGCATCCCGCTGCTGCGCTGGGCCGTCAAGCGGGACATGGAGAGGTGCGTGCGTGCGTGGGTAGCTAGATAGATAGCCGACACGGCTCCCGACCGCCGCGCCGCCGCCCCGTGCTCCTTATGGCTCGTCCATCCAACAACCTTCGACGTGATCGATGGCCGCCGATCTTTAACATCTGCTGTTATGACGGCGGATCGATTATCCGCTGCTGCATCCCGATCCACGTACGTAGCCAGCCTGCTGACTGTGGCCGGGTTCGGCCAGCCGGGGGGCATGCAGCAGGGATTTGGAGTAGTCTTTGCTGCTGCTGGTGGACAGCGCTTGTGCGTACATACATATATACACCCACTCAACGCGGCTTCGTTGGTTGCTTTGCTTGGCGTTTCGTCGTCCGGATCACGTACGACCCGACTGCACAGCACACATACATGTCATGTTTCTGGATTATCGGACTACCTACCTATGCTACAGCCGGCCGCCGAGCTCGACCGCTGCTTATTAACTGTTGACGCGCATCCTCCCGCTCACGCGCCCTATCGAGCGCAGGGCCGCACAGAAAGCGGCTGATGCAGAGGCAAACGCCGACAAGGTTAAGGAGGACGTGGAGGAGCCGGAGCCCACTTCCAAGGCCATGAAAATGTTTAACTCAATCAAGAAGGCCGCCACCCGGGGGCTGAACCAGAACATCCACAAGGTGTGTATGTGGGGGTTTGCGGGTTGCAGTGGCGGCGCCCAGTTTGGGGGGAGGAGGGGCGACATGGTTCGCGAAAGAAGCGAGCATCGCTGGACTGTTAGATAGCTACCTCGTCCGTCATCTTATTACCCGCCTGCTGCTTTGACATACACCCGGGTCGTTGCACAAGTCATGAACGAACCTGCCCCAGCCTCCATTATCTAATACACACCGACACGGGCCCTGTACGTAACATGACGTCGGTTGTCGTCGTACTTTTGTTTGCAGCACGTCGAGACGGATCAGGAAGTGCACGACATGCACGCCGCGGCCGAGATCTTCAACCCCGAGACGGAGCAGGTGTACAAGTACCTGCAGGTCTTCTCCGCCTGCGCGGTTGCGTTCGCGCACGGCGCCAACGATGTGGCGAACGCTGTGGGCCCCTTCTCCGGCATCTGGTACGTGTACCGCAAGTGGGCGATTACGTCAAGCGGTGACACGCCCTACTGGGTGCTGGCGCTGGGTGGAGCAGGCATCGTCATTGGCTTGGCGACGTACGGTAAGTACGGCACATAAACACACACGCTGTGCTGTATGTATAGCTTTGTTTATGTGCACATCAGCAGTTTCCTGCTGCGCGCCAGTATTGTAACGCCGGGTTATAGTAGTGTACGTCCTAATCCCGGGGCCCCGCGCGCACACGCAGCATCTCAATATGCCTTTCGTTGGCCGTGTCGTACGTGTTACAACTACGGCATCATGCCAGTTTCCTGCGCCGCGCCCGCCCATTGTCAGTGGTATTGTGTGGTCCGCCGCCTGCGGGATGCCGGAGTCGATTTCTATCTAGCCAGACAGCAATCTCTCAACGAAATGCAGCTACACCTGCTGTGTACGTAGTCTTATGCGTGCCTACCGGACGTATCCCGCCCGCCCTGGGCCTTGCCCCTCCCTCCCTCGCTCGTCCTCAGGCTACAATATCATGAGGACACTCGGCGTCGGCCTGGCCAAGGTAATTTTTCAATACTGCGTACAGCCCGTACAACCCGTACGGGCGTATGTCGCTCGGTATGTGTGTGTAAAAAGAAATGGAGCCGCAAGAAGTGGAAGTCCAGCTATATATGTGTGTGCGTGTGTGTGTGTGTGTGTGTGTGTGTGTGTGTGTGTGTGTGTGTGTGTGTGTGTGTGTGTGTGTGTGTGTGTGTGTGTGTGTGTGTGTGTGTGTGTGTTCGTGTTCGTGTTCGCAACCATAAGCCGTTGTAACCATACATGAGCCGTTTTGCGTGGCTGGCCGGCGGGTCTCACGCCGCCGGCTTGGGCGCTGCGTGACAACTTCGCCTCAACAGGTGCCACAGTCGAAGCACGCAGCCTAAACAGGAAACGGGCGGGCGTGAAGGCCGGCGTTCGCCGCAGGACCACCCATTTACAATAATGTGTGTGTGTGTTGTGTGTGTGTGTTCCCCCCGATGCACCTCCCCTCGCATCGATCGATCGCAGATGACGCCCTCCCGCGGCTACTGCGCCGAGCTCGCCACCTCCTTCACCGTCTCTCTGGCCTCCGTGTACGGACTGCCGGTGTCCACCACCCAGTGCATCACGGGCGCGGAGATCGGGGTGGGTCTGGTCGAGAGCGTCAAGTCGGGCGTCAACTACAAGCTCTTCGGGAAGCAGGTAGGTGCGATCGACGACACCGCCGGCGGGCACCACGCAATCGACGCTGGATGGGCACGCATGTACGGTGCCCAGGGCTCCATGTATGCGGTCGTCCATCCGTACGAGGCCACGCTCATGCAGGGTGGCTATCTTAAGATATAAATATATATTCGGCCGAAAACCTTGCGTTTTGATAGATACTTTCCCTCGGTGGGAAAATGGGGTTTTAGATACTCATGGCCTCTCGCACGGGGAAAGCCCCCTTTGAGTAGATAAAATGCCGGCAAAAGCTCCCTCCGACAGATACTTTCAGCACGATTGGGCAAGGAGTATCTCCGGCCGTAGATACTCCGCAAAATATGATGCGCTCATGTGTGCGTCTTGCTTGTTGCGTTTGCACGCTGGACGCTACGCCATCGACGTCAAAAAACAACGAATGTATGTGCGACCTAGCTAGTTGCCGTACCCTGTACCACAGACCGAACCAGCACATACATACGCACCGTACGTCGCCGGTCTCCTTAGTGCATGCATGCGGAGGACCGGCTCACGAACCCCGCCGGTTTGGTTAATTTCATCGATTGATATGTTCTACTCAATTCGTGTACGTTGTGTTACAGAGATTATTCCCGCGCATTGAATCGCCACGTACGGTGCGTGATGACTCATCATGAACCCTGTAATGCCGTATGTACATACGCATGGCCGGCCCGCCCGCAGGTGCTCGCCTGGGTCTTCACGCTCATCGTGTCCGGGTTCCTGTCCGCCGCCTTCTTCTCCGCGGGCGCATACGCCCCGTCTATCACGATGGGCAAGGTGCGAGTGCTTCATATAGACATGCGTGCGCGCGCAGCTAGCTACACACAGGCCAGGTTTCGGGCCATCTGCGCGCACACGCACCAGCGCATGCATGTATGTACTATCGTTGTACCGCTTAAGTGGTATACATACGGTTAGATAGAGGACAATGACACCTCCAGCTGACCGCGGCTGCAGTGGAGTTCTATCTATCTGTTCGTTCCGTACGTATGCCTAGATAGCATGTAGATAGCATCGCTCATCATCGTCCTCATTACTCCCTCCCTCGCTCCCTCCGGCCCAACGTGCCACGCGCCTCGCCCGCCACGAAACGATGGCACGCGCACTGCCGCCCGCAGGAGATCAAAGTGTACGAGACCAACCTGCGCACGCTGGCTGAGGGTATCTACAAGGACCTCAACGCGACCAACTTCGCCCTCTCCAGGAACTTCTCCGACCAGCCGTTCGACCGCTTCCTCAACACCACCATCAACTCGCGCCTCAAGACCCTGTCCGGCATTTTCAACAACAAGGTGATCGGCTACATCGACCCCAACACGCTGGTCAACGCAGTCAACGCGGCGGTCAGCACGTACCGGAACTACTCAGTGGCGGTGACGGGTAGGTCGGTCGTCCGCCGTGTATGTGACAGGGGATGGAGAAGAGGGGCTCGCTCGATGGAGAGCTGCTGCCTTGGACAACCTATCCTCACGCACGCTTTGAGTGCAGATAGAGGACGGAAGCGTGTCAGGTCCGTTCGTTCGTTGCTTGCCGTGATGAGCAAGCGGTGTCCGACGTGGATAGAAAGAGTTGGCCGCGCGCGCCCGAAGTAGTGTGCATCGCATGCGAGAGGCAGCAGGTGCAAGCGTTGCGTGCGGACGACGCGCGCCGTCCGTCCGTCCCCTACCGGCCTGGACAAACCGCCGCCGGACGGAAACCTGCGTGCGGTCGTCTGTCCTGCCAGCCTGCCGCTTGATGAGTGAGGCCAATCGGAACGGTCCGGTCCGAGCGACCCGTTGCTCCTGCTGCCTACCAGCAGCCAGTTGCTGTACCGTACATATGTATGCTGGACAGCAGGGTGCACATACGTACATCCCAGCTAGCTACGTAGACAGCCCACCACATTCCAATTCCATCAAAAGATTGCATGGTCAGAAACGGAAGCACATGGATCGATTTCAGCCACGTGCGTTGCTTTGTATGTGCCCGCCGCCCTTCGCCCTCTCGCTCATAACCAGCCTCATTACTGCCGTGCGTGCGTGCGTGTCTGCACATACACACAGGCTTCAATCCGAAGACCCGTGTCTACACGGCCCCCAACCAGACGTTGGCCAGCAACCTCATCCAAGTGTCGCCGTACAACGCCACCCTCCTGAAATCCAGCTAAGCGCGTCCATCCGCCTGCTGGGGCCGCCGAGTATCCCATCTGTCTGTCTGGGCTCGCTCCATCCTCTGGTTCTTAAGCCCCGCACGCAGCCAGCATCGCCATGTATGCACGTATGGTTGCGTGAACAGCCGTGCGTGCGTGCGTGCGTGGGGGCCCTGAGGGAATCATCACTGGGCTGGCGGGGGCACGGATGGCTGCTGGCTGGGCAGCCGCTACGTACGGCAGCCACGCACGACATGCATGATCATCACTTCGCGGCGGCCTCCGTCGCTCTCTCTACACACAGACAGACCGGAGACCTAATCGTCACACACACGGGCGGGGGACATATTGAGTTGGTTGTCTTTTTATTCGGGTGCGTGATCGTTCGTGTGAGTGTCTTGTCTGCTGTTTGTTGTGGATGGGTGGGTACGTACTACGTAGCTAGGTCATCAGCGACGTACGGTCGACGACGTACGCTCTGCGTGCATGCATGCATACATACACGGTCTGTCTGCATCAAGGGTCTGCATGCATCAATCAATGCACTCGCATGTGTTCGTTCTCGGAAAGCGAGCGCTAGCTTGCATTAACCTCGTCCAGTATAGTAGCCGCCCTCGCCACGCTAGCCATGTTGCTGCGTGCGGCAAGCGTGCAAGGGCTGTACAGTATTAACCCACGCACATCCGTGCAGCGCCTTCGTTCGGTGTCGCGTTTGTTCGCATCGCATCGCTAGCTAGCTAGCGTGCCGGCGCTGCAGTTCTGGTGTCCTTCGCCGCCAGCGACCGGGCTGCATGCGTGCTCGAATTGAAGGGAATGGAGGCTGTATGTGAATGTTTGCCTTTGTCCGTACTGAAGCGAAATCTCGCAGGGGGCCGTGCATAGCTGCTGGGTGTGTCAACATATGGGGGGGTGTGCGTGTGGGGGCGTGTGGCTTCCATTGATACATGCTGCATGAATTTATCTGGGATGGATGCGTGTGTGATTTGAGCTGCGTGGCCTGCTTTTTTTGATTTTTGCCATTTCTGGTTTCCTCCTCTGATTGCCGGAGAGTGCGTGAGGGCAGTTAGCCGTTCGCGTCCGTGAGATACGTAGAACCCGCCGAATGGCCGATCAGACCGCTGAGGACTGCATGGATCGCACGTACGTGAGCAGGCAGGCGATCCAGATTCAGCGATCCAAATGGGGACTTGGTCGGTATCATCATATGCCCTAAATCGGTGCTGTAGCACCTGCAGAGACCAACCCCTTCTTGTAACTGACGATTCCTTGGCTCTAAAACTGAATCACCACCAGCAGCGGTGTCGCGTCAAAAAACTGTCTTGTGTTTCCTTCATGTCGACCGACCGCGTCAAGCACCTGTATACAGGCACATCGTGACATTCCATCGCAAGTTCATAGCCACGATAGATGCAACCCAAGAAAGTGACATGCGACATGTATGGATCTTCTTGCCAGGGAGGAAGGCTGCATCAAGGTGGCCCCAAGAGATCGCTAGGCCCTCCGTTTCCGGCAGCGAGACTACTACCCAAGTCCTTACTTCCGAATAGTCCGTCCCTACATCTCATCCGCGCACGCCGTGGATCTGGCTGGAGTACATACCATTGCGGGCCATCAACGGGCGGGAGGAAGCTGGCACCCGAGATCTGCACGCAGCCGCGACCGGAAAAGCAGCCGGACATCGATCGGCAGCAATGTCCGGCCCATGCTCAGTCGCTCGTGCAAGGTCGCCCCCGGCCGGACATCGATCGGCAGCAATGTCCGGCCCATGCTCAGTCGCTCGTGCAAGGTCGCCCCCGGCTGGAGCGACCCATGGGCCCCACGCCCCGCCCCACCCAACCCAGCTTCATGCGCACAAGCCCAACCAACATTGCTCCGAAGGTGAGGAGCAGCCGCCGCAACCTCGAGCCCCGCCCACCCCGTCCCGATGTACTGCTGCACGTGATGTAACTGGAGATAGAGCGAGGCTGTCCGGACGGGCGGGAGGAGCAAACGCAGTGAGCGGCGGAGGGCCCCGCTGAGGGTCCCGCGGGTTACAAGGGCCGTCACCAATAGCAGTGAATCAGCGGCGGGTGACTCCACCACCCGTCCCTACGCCACAGCAGCCCCCGCCGCGCCGTGTTCCAAGCACAGTAACGACGTGTTCCTACAAGAAACGAGCTCATTCCGGAGCCCAAACCGGAGGGGCCAACAGCCGCCGACCGACCGCGCATGGCATGCGCCGTGCCACTCGTCCCCTGCTGGAAGCAAGCATTCGCTCCAGACACGGACCACGCACGGGTCCGAGAGAGAGAGGAAACATCGCACGGCGCGGACCGGACGGACGGACTCGGCTGCGGAACGGGGTCCAATCGGTGAGAGAAAGTATGCCGCAGGCCACGGCCGCAGGAGGTCTATCTGTGGCCCGCCCTCGTGCGCACAGCCCGTGGATAGATGCGGCCGCGCTGCGGCCGCGGCTGCGGCCGCCATCCGAACACCTTCACACGTACCGCTGGTGTCCCTCCCGCACGTCCCCCCGCACTCGCCTACCTCAAAAATTCAGATCACGAGCAGCGATGTTCACGACGACTACGGCGAGCGAGGCGACTGTACTGTATGCGTGGGAGACACCGTTCCCAAGCAGTGAATTACGTGCCAGCAGCACTTTCCTGTCTTCTCTTTCACACGTATGATGATACCTATACATGCAATAACATGTTCTCTCTCTCTCGCGCTCCTCGGCCCATACGAGCTCTACCCATCAGCGGCGGTTCCCGGACCGACGCTTGTTCCCCACTTTTGCGACTCCTTGTGTCAATCAGAGAAGGTCACACCTACCTACCCACCCACCCCTCGCCTCCACCAGCACTGCAGGCGCGACACGGATTTAATGAACACGACACGGGCCACAGTACCCAACCCACACTCCCCCCGCCCCCTGCCCGCAGGTGTTCGCGCTCGTGTACGCCAGCTGCCGGTTGCCGAATGCACCGCCTCCCCCGCGGGAGCGACCTTGCCTGCCCCCTCTAAGTTTGAGAAAGCCACCGCGCCAGCACCAAATACAGCCACCAGTACAGCTCGCCGTCCATGAGCGGCCGACCGGAACCACCCCCGTCAGGACGACACGGCGAAACCCCAAGTTCCCAACACGGCCAACGTCACCACTGGAGAACCGTGCGTTGCAGCACAAACGGAGCGGCGCGGCGTAAAAGGAGCGCTGGAGCGTGGGGCCACCTCACCTCACCTCACAAGGGTGGCCCGATGGCAACCTTTCTGATGCTTACCCGTGACGGTGGCGCGCGGCCCCGCACCCTGGGGCTCGACACACCAATTACGAGGACCACCCACCCCCGCCTACCCCGTTCCCCAATCCCCCCACACACACACACACAAAAACCGGTGAACCTGGCCTTCCACAGCAACCAGATGCAGCCGCGGTAGCCTCGAGCACGTCTGTCGCTCTCCGGTGCCAATGTGCCAATGTACCAATGTCCCAATGCCACTTCAACCACCGCAACCCAACCCATCGCGGCCTACCTTGCCTACTGTAGCTCCCCCGTACGTACCGGCATCACGCCCAACCAGACCCGCCCGATGGCTTCTCTTGTAACGTGTGCAGACCTTCCCTGACAAGTAATACTATGCCCCTCGCAAGGACCAAGCCGCCGCCGCCGCCTCTGCCGCCGCTGAGCTGGCGGGCGCCCCCCTCCCCGCCCCGTCTCCGCCCCGCCCCTGCCCCGCGCCGCTGACCGAAGCGCACAGTACCGCAATCCCCACACCCCACACAGTCTCACAGTCCCACAGCCGCCCAAGTGCTGCAAACGTGTACCCGAACCCGGGCCGCAGTGCAAACCCAGCTTCGCGAAAACGCAGCCAGGAGCAAACCCCCGGGCCTCCCCACCCCCACGGAGTCCCATTCCCATTCTCCCACTCCCACATCCCATTCCGATAAACCCCCCGGTCCTCCCCCCAATCCCCTCAGAACCCGATGCGCTTGCCGGGCGCGCTCAGGTTCTCCGCGGGCGCCTCCATGTTCTTGACGTACAGCTGGCTGTTGCGCGCCGGGTTGATGCGCGCGCGGCGCTCCAGGGGCAGCAGCTCGCTCGCGTACGCGGCGCCCTGCCAGCGGAAGTCCCGCTGCTCGAACCAGTCGGCGGTGCGCGTGGTGAGCAGCACCAGCCGCTGGATGCCGCGCCCCCGGGCGTCCTGCTCCACGTAGTCCAGCAGCGAGTCGCCGCGGCCGCTGCCCCTGTCCAGCGGCGGTACATCACAGGACGGCGGTACATCACAGGACGGCGGTACATCACCGGACGGCGGTACATCACAGGACGGCGGTACATCACCAGCGGCGGTACATCACCGGACGGCGGTACATCACCAGCGGCGGTACAGAACGGCAACCAGCATGGGCAGGACAGGCACCCGGGTACCGCAACCGAAGCGGGCGCAGAAGCCACACAGCCAGCCAGCCATACCGCCACCCAGCCACCCGCCCAGCCCCACCCACCTGTACATGGGGTCCACGCAGAAGGCGCCCACCTCCGCCACCGTGACGCCGTCGGGTGTCTGGCCCAGGTCCAGGAGCAGTGCGGCCCCCAGGATGCGGTTGTCCCGCTCAATCACCTGAACCCGGAAGGGGGGAAGGGGAGTAGGGGAAATGGGTAGGCTAGTTTCAGACTGCGCTGCTGCCAGAGCGACGGTCCGACCGGAGAACATTGGCACAGTACTCAAACCCGAATGGGGGCCAGGGGCCAGGGCTCAGGGGCCCGGGGCCACAGTGGTCAGTCAGCAGCGGCAACATACAGCAGCGGCGACAGCGGCGGCCGTCCTCCTCCTCCTGTGGCTGTCCTCACCGTGAAGCTGGGTAGCAGGTCTGCCAGCTCCTCCCGGCTGCGCTTCACCAGGTTGCCCGCCTTCTCCAGCGGCTCCAGCAGGGTGGCCAGGCCGTCCAGGTCGTTGGGCAGGGCCTTGCGGATGCCTGAGGGGCAGGGGCAGGGGCAGGGGCAGGGGCAGGGTGCCGGGGGAGCCCACGTGTGAGCAACGAGAAACCCGACCCGACCTAAACCGACCAGACCCGACCCGACTCGTTGAGTGTGGAGCCCAATCTCAGAGCCGGCGCGGTGTGCGACATGAGAGAGTCTAAGGGGGCCGGTGTCAGGAGCTGGTGGGCTGTTGCGGGAGCAGACGGGACAACACACATATGCTGCAAGTGGTGCCGCAAGTCCCCCCCCCTGGACGGGGAGGGGGACGGGGAGGGGGACGGGGAGGGGGAGGGGGACGGGGAGGGGGACGGGGAGGGGGACGGGGAGGGGGACGGGGAGGGGGACGGGGAGGGGGACGGGGAGGGGGACGGGGAGGGGACGGGGAGGGGGACGGGGGAGGGGGACGGGGAGGGGGACGGGGAGGGGGACGGGGAGGGGGACGGGGAGGGGGACGGGGAGGGGGACGCGGCTCCCTAGATTCCGGTTGCGGCCGCCACAGGGCCCCACCGGTCGCGGGCGGCGCGCCCGCCCCCCTCCGTCCGGGTCCCTGCCCTGCCCTGCCCCCCGGGTGGGCCCCAGCCCGCACCCCTGGGGTCCCTCTGAGCTCCTCCGTAGCAGGGCACCGACGTGATTGATCCCTCCAGGGGGGGGGGGCGCCCGCGGGACGGTCAGCTGCGGTGGGCAGCGCCGATAGTGACGACCAAGATCGCGGAGCTCGTCCGCCTGTCTGTCTGTAATGTCTGCAGCCCTGATGCGATACATCCCCAGAGGCTGCCCAGCATGTCCTGCGCTCTGCGCCCGCCTCTGTCCTCGCCCGCCCTCCGAATCCGCCTCCGAGCGCCCCGCCCCCCCCTCCGCCCCCCCCTCACCCTCACCCCCCTCCGCCCCCCCCCTCACCCTCACCCCGCCCCCCTCACCCTCGTAGAAGTCCGCCGAGATCATGGTGCCCACCCCGTCCCGCGAGTACAGCTCCAGCAGCAGCCCCCCGTCGATGCGCGCGTCCAGCAGGTGGGCGCGTTTGACACCTGGGGGCGGGGGAGGGAGCCGGGGAAGAGAGGCAGAGGGAGCCGGGGTACAGGACCTTGGTTGGCACATCGACGCTGCGCCTTGCGGAGGGAGTGCGGGTGCGTTGCGTGTGACGGCGGTTGCATGTGATGGTGGGCCCCAGCTTTTGACCGCAGAGTGTTCCAGCTGGACGCCAGCGGGAGAAAGCAGCACGTAAAGGATACACCACGAGTCGACCCCGGGTTTGTGCGATTACCGCTTTCATTCCTCGGCCCATAAAGTGTTCATTACGCCACCTTTATTCCGGCCTCATGGGGGTACCCACTCCCATGTGCATCGGTGCGTTGGTGCGACATCCATCAGGGGTTGGTGTGCACATATAGCGGGGTCCGCAGCTGCACTGCTGCAGTCCAGTACGTCCATTGGCCAATGGCTGCACCTACCCAGCCCACTCTCCTAATCCTCGGACCGGCCCGGTGGCCCCACTCCCCGGCCCCCCACCCAGTCCTCGAATCCCCTTTTCTGTCAATAAAGACAGCGAAACCGCAAAAGTGCAACAAACCGATAACTGCCGATGTAGACATTGACGAAGACGGCGAAGCGTCGACTCCGAGGAAATAAGTAGAAGCTGATATGTTCAGATAGTGGATGGCTGAAATCCCCCCCCCACACACACACACACCACCCCATCCGCCCCTGGTGTGTCTGGGCTGTTTTTTTTGAAACCCCCACCCACCCACCCCTGCAGCAGGCCACCACGCAAGTGGACACGGCGGTGGGGAAGCCCTGCGCGCTCCAGATGTCCAGATCCACCACCAGCTCCTCGCGCTTCATGGTCTGGTAGGCGCGCAGCTGCGATGCCGACAGCGACGTCGCCTCGCCGTAGGCGGAGGCGGGCTCCGGCGGGGTGGCGTCCATGGTGGCGCGCAGCGCCACCATCTGCTGCGCCGAGATGGAGTTCTGCGGCGGCGGAGCGGATCGTGGCCCGGACTGGTCGTGGGCGTCGTGGGCACGAAGAACACGTCCCCGTGTGAGGTTGTTGAAGGCCGCCACATGTGGGCCGCCCATTGCGCCCCTCTCCTGCCCGACCCCCCACACTGAGGTCGGGTGGTTCCCTTGCCGTCGCGGCGCGCACAGACAGCCCGCGAGGCCAACTGCGGTGTTGCCCTCCGTCCGGTGCCCCCTCCCGCCCCCGGTCCGGGCCCCTCCGTCCGGTGCCCCCTCCCGCCCCCGGTCCGGGCCCCTCCGTCCGGTGCCCCCTCCCGCCCCCGGTCCGGGCCCCTCCGTCCGGTACCCCCTCCCGCCCCCGGTCCGGCCCCCCCCCCCCCCCCCCCCCGTCCGGCCCCTCCGTCCGGTCCCCCTCCCGCCCCCGGTCCGGGCCCCTCCGTCCGGTGCCCCCTCCCGCCCCCGGTCCGGGCCCCTCCGTCCGGTGCCCCCTCCCGCCCCCGGTCCGGCCCCTCCGTCCGCCCCCCCCCCCCCCCCCCCCGTCCGGGCCCCTCCGTCCGGTGCCCCTCCCGCCCCCGGTCCGGGCCCCTCCGTCCGGTGCCCCCTCCCGCCCCCGGTCCGGGCCCCTCCGTCCGGTGCCCCCTCCCGCCCCCGGTCCGGGCCCTCCGTCCGGTGCCCCCTCCCGCCCCCGGTCCGGGCCCCTCCGTCCGGTGCCCCCTCCCGCCCCCGGTCCGGGCCCCTCCGTCCGGTGCCCCCTCCCGCCCCCGGTCCGGGCCCCTCCGTCCGGTGCCCCTCCCGCCCCCGGTCCGGCCCCTCCGTCCGGTGCCCCCTCCCGCCCCCGGTCCGGGCCCCTCCGTCCGGTGCCCCTCCCGCCCCCGGTCCGGGCCCCTCCGTCCGGTGCCCCCTCCCGCCCCCGGTCCGGGCCCCTCCGTCCGGTGCCCCCGGTCCGGGCCCCTCCGTCCGGTGCCCCCTCCCCCCGGTCCGGGCCCCCGGCCCCCGGTCCGGGCCCTCCGTCCGCCCTCCGGTCCGGGCCCCTCCGTCCGGTGCCCCTCCGCCCCGGTCCGGGCCCCTCCGTCCGGTGCCCCCTCCGCCCCCGGTCCGGGCCCCTCCGTCCGGTGCCCCTCCCGCCCCCGGTCCGGCCCCTCCGTGTCCGGCCCCTCCGTCCGGTGCCCCCGTCCGGGCCCCCCCGTCCGGGCCCCCGTCCGCCCCCTCCGCTCCGTCCGGTGCCCCCTCGCCCCCGGTCCGCCGCCCTCCGTCCGGTGCCCCTCCCGCCCCCGGTCCGGGCCCCTCCGTCCGGTGCCCCTCCCGCCCCGGTCCGGGCCCCTCCGTCCGCCCCCCCCCTCCCGCCCCCGGTCCGGGCCCTCCGTCCGGTACCCCCTCCCGCCCCCGGTCCGGGCCCCTCCGTCCGGTGCCCCCTCCCGCCCCCGGTCCGGGCCCCTCCGTCCGGTACCCCCTCCCGCCCCCGGTCCGGGCCCCTCCGTCCGGTGCCCCCTCCCGCCCCCGGTCCGGGCCCCTCCGTCCGGTACCCCCTCCCGCCCCCGGTCCGGGCCCCTCCGTCCGGTGCCGCCTCCCGCCCCCGGTCCGGGCCCCTCCGTCCGGTGCCCCCTCCCGCCCCCGGTCCGGGCCCCTCCGTCCGGTGCCCCCTCCCGCCCCCGGTCCGGGCCCCTCCGTCCGGTACCCCCTCCCGCCCCGGTCCGGGCCCCTCCGTCCGGTACCCCCTCCCGGCTGACGCGGCCCACCTGCAGCTTCTGCATGAGCATGTTCTGCGCCTCCGACAGCGGAAGCCAGGGCGGCAGGTTGAGCGCCGCCACCTCGTCCAGGTGCAGGAAGAACAACTTATCGGCGCCCAGCTGTGCAGGGAGTGGAGAGGGCGGGAGGCATGCTTGGATTTGGTGATGGGCCGTCTACCGATTCGCTCGGACAGTCCCTCGTCGCGCGGCTGCCAACCCCCACGACCAAAGCCCGACCGCGATCCCAACCCTGTCGCCCAGCCCTACCTCCGGCTCCAGTCCCAGTTCCAGCCCCCAACCCCGGCTCCAGTCCCAGCCCCAGCCCCAACCCCGGCTCCAGTCCCAGCCCCAGCCCCAACCTCGGCTCCAGTCCCAGCCCCAGCCCCAACCCCGGCTCCAGTCCCAGCCCCAGCCGCTCTCCGCACCTCCGCAGCAGCGTGCAGCCCGACGTCGTAGGTGTTGCAGTTGAGCACCTCCCCCGAGGCAGTGAAGCCTGAGGTCCCAGTGAAGCGGAGAGCGTACGCAACGTCAGGTGGCTTAAGACGGCGGTACATACGGCGTGGGTTGT
Organism: Eudorina sp. 2006-703-Eu-15; assembly: GCA_003117195.1. Lineage (NCBI taxonomy): Eukaryota > Viridiplantae > Chlorophyta > Chlorophyceae > Chlamydomonadales > Volvocaceae > Eudorina > Eudorina sp. 2006-703-Eu-15. The sequence goes on along the minus strand of BDSI01000149.1, from coordinate 83,257 downwards.
GTCCGCGGGGCGTGTTACGTATCGTCTGCATTTAGACCGATCCCCAAAGCCGGATGGACGAAGCTGCACCACCCTTGCAGAATCCCTGTCTCTGATCCACTTCGGTGTTGCAGCCCCACCACAAGCTCCGGCTCGTATGTGGTGGGCCCGGCAGCCGCGACTGCAACGATGGCCGGCATCAGCGCTGCCACTGCCCATAGAGTCTCCCACGGTTGCTGACCTCCGGTGCTCCGGATAACGGCCCCCGCGGCTGCCCCCGTGTTAAGCCCCACAGGCCCACACACTGCAAGACACAGCCCCATCTCCCCCGCCCAAGCAAGCTGCCCTCCCACCCGGACCGTCCCCCCACCCACGCTGCGCTGCGGCACACCGCGCTCTACCCAAGAACCCAACCCCCGGCGCCACCCCCCACCCCACCCGGCCCACCCCACCCCACCCGGCACCCACCGATGTTGGACAGCAGCACGATGTTCCCCGAGTCCAACTGTCGCCGGATATCGTCCTTAAGCACGAAGCGCACCTGGCGGGGGTGGAGAGGCAGTGATGGTGGGGAAGACCAGCAGCGGTCCGGGTGGGACGGGGATGTAGGCCGGGGCATTGACAGTTGGTGCACGCCGTGTGAAAGGAGCATCTGGGTCGGCGAGGCAGCCGACTGCCGGCCCGTCTTCCGGATCACCCTTCATCGGCTGGGCTCCCTACTGAGGGGCCCACGCACCGAGTACCACAGGGAGGGTGGGGCCTAACCCGCTTTCCCGTTCCGTCCCTGCGAGGGGCTGACCCACCTCGCCCGTCATGGGGTCCGCTGTACCATTGCTCGACTACTTCATTCACCCCCCAGAACCACCTCTGCAGTCTGCAGCTCTGCACCCACCCCCGGCAAAGACCCACCTCGCCCGTCAGCCCGAAGTCCACTCCGTCCAGCACCCCCCGCCGCTTGGCGGTGATGTAGTTCCCGGAGATGACCCGCAGCGCCGGCTCGAAGTGCACCTCGCGGTCGCCCTTGGTGTGCCGCCGGAACATGGGGATGGCGGGGCCCTGGGCGGGGGGGGGGGGAGGGGGCAGGCGGCCGGGAAGACGGCGGACAGAGGTGAGGGGACTGTGCGCGGGGCCGCGGGGCCGAGGGGCCGCGGGGCCGAGGGATTCGTGCGGAGCGGAAGGGATGGAGGGGGGGGGTGCAAAGCCCAGCCCTCGCAGGGCCCCACCGGCCCCATCGAGAACACACCTTGCTGAGGAACTGCTCGCACGTGGTCCGGATTTGCCCCGCAGCTTCGATGGCGATGCGCATCGTCTCCCGGTCGGTGAGCCGGTAGCCACCAACATACTTTGGAGTCTTCTGGCGTTCCTTCAGCATTTCATCAATTTGTTGCTGAGCCCCGACCACAAGAATGAGATGCACGCCAAGTCCTACATCAAGCAAGAAAATGCGATCGTCACTCCGTTTTGCACATTGCGTCGCGGCTTCGCGAGCGTCCCCCTCCAAACCCTACCATGAAGCAGGGCGATGTCGCCCATAATACTCTGCAAGAGAGCCCGATTGGCAGACACCTGCATTTGTTGTGACAGTTCGTTAGCGGCCAGCGTTTCCTTTCTCCGAAACCCCTGTCCATAAACCCTTACATTGCCCGGCACAACGATCACGAAAGTCTTCCCACGATGGCCCTCAACATAAGGTGACGCCTGCCGGAAAAATTGGACAAATTTGCCGAAGTCCTGCTTCGACAACCCGGACGAAATGTGCGCTGAGGCGTGACCATTGGGGGAACTGCCATTTCCGTCAAGAGTCAGCGTCGCGACGCCGTTCTTTCCGTTTAAAGTATCGACCTCGTACACAGACGGTGAATCTCGTGGAATAGTTCCTTTGACTGCTGGCACAGGCCTTGCGACAGGCCCATGCCGTGACGGGCACCAGCGGTGATTAGCGCACCCTCGAACAGGTAAAATGCGATTCAGTGGGCCAGTCACCATCAAGCGTAGCGGTCTGCTAATAGGCAAAATGCAGCTTAGATGAGGGTGCCCGCGCTGGAGCTCTGTGGTCCTGCCGAGGCCTGCGACTGTAAGGCGGCTGGGTCTTTCTTACAGCGTGTGATAGCGACTGGACAGACCTCCTAAGTAAACTATTCTGGTGTCATACAAATTTATCATTCATGAAGGGCAAAGTTGCACGGCTCTTCGCCTTCGAGTCGTACAGACCGGGGACAGGCGCTGGAGTTCAATGACGTTCGAAGAAAGAAGGGCCTGGAGTTTCGCGACTACCAATCAAACCTTTCTGGTTGCAATCCCGACTGCTGCCGTGCAGGCACGTGGTACGCTGACCACTGGGGTATCATAACGGAGTTGTCCGTTGCCGCGTGCTAAGGTCAATTGAAGCGGGGAATGGCTCCCTCAGGTACTCATTAATCACTTTAGCCCAAATGTCAAACATGGGGTGCAACAGCCTGCGCCTCCCGTTCAGGCTCTCAAACAACGCCAAGAGTTCACAAAATAATGTAATATGTCTTGTGGTTTGTCCTATGGGGCCCAAGGTCGCGCAATAAGCAACATCCGGGTACGCTGCGAAATGGCTGACAGCAGCGATGAAGCCCCATGCTAACGCAACCAGTTCTCACTTCGCTCATAAGCGTAAGCCCGTAACAGCAACCCTCCGATGGCAACATCGGAACGCGACTTTGATTTTAGGCACGGATTCGACGGTTAGTTCCTACCTTGACCGCGTCCGTCGCCCGCCTGTCAACCCGACCCGCCCTCATCTGCAAAGTGATTGGACGTGTTACGGCATCTCTATAAAAGTGGTATTTATGCACATATGTATCAAGTCAAACAAACGCAGCGCTCCAACTGCCGCGCTTTCGTTGTCGAAGGATCCGCGTCTTGCAGCCAGGACCTGCCTGTCCTGGCACCCCAAACCATCCTACGGTCCATGCCCAGTCAGAAGGCTCTCACCAACGGATCACCGCCCCTCAGATTCGCCGTACATTTTTCCGTATATCGTCCTCACGCCGCGGGGATGTTGCTTTGCACCCCTCGTATCTGAGAGCCCTCATCGCGCTCCACGCAGCAATCCTCCCACCCTCCTGCCGCTCCGTGTCCGACAGCCAAACAGGGAGGTGGGCCCCAGCGCAGAGCGCCACCAGGCGCCGGACGGCGTAGCCTCACGGGGGAGCAGCGCCATGTCCCAACACGTCCGGTGCAACGAGGGCTTCCGGAAGCGCGCATCACCGGCCTTAAGACCGCTAGCGCAACAGGAGGCAACAGAGTGCACACCCGTGTCAGGCGCCAATGAGGTTCAGGCATGTCGCCGACACTGACCCAGGCATTCTGGCGGCTGTCGAGCCTGTGCCCTCCTGCGGGACGGAGGGCATGCATCATGCGACGTGAGCCGTGGTCATTAGCGCACAGGCGCATACGGGTGAGCTGGGTGAGCCGGGATGTTGGATGGGTGGGCTGAGCAGCAGCACAGCTCGCACCAAAGCGCTGCCGGCAAGGTAGGGCACCCCGGCACCCGCACTCGGGCGTCATGCTGCCACAGGGGAGTGCCCGCGTGTCCGTGTGTCCGTGGAGGGAGCGGATGAGAGTCAGGACGTTCCTGACACCAGCAAGCTGGCGCGGACTGCTGCCCTGCCCGGTGCGTGGCGACGACGCATGACCGCCCGGGTGGGGGTCGGGGTCAGGACGGGCCACGTGACGCCTACTTCCCATGCTGCATGAGGCCGGTCGAGGTCGCCGTCGCGGCGGCTCATCAATAGGCCCCCGTGCGTCATTACGGTACATCCAACAGGACCGGGCAAGGGAAGCGGCGGCATACAACCGCTCTCTATCTATCTTTATAATGTAACCGTTATCTTACTCTCTCTCCCCCTCTCCAGCCGGCTTCCGGCCAAGGTCGGCCAAAGCGAGGCAAACATGCTACCTCCCAACGGCTGTTGGCCGCGCAGCGGCCACGGTCAGGCAAAACATCTGCGTTAGCTTGCGGCCAAGCGGCATGCCCGCAGGCACTTACACACACACGCCGCCGTCATGGAAGAACCACTCGTGTGCATTCAGATTGCGACTTGATGTCCATTTTCAGCAACCGAGTGCGCGAGCATGTGTTCCCAAGTAAACCCTGAAACAGAACGTCGTGGACCCCTCCCCGTAGACGTCATCGCGCCAGCAGGTCGGCCGCAAAATGTCATAATGAACATTTGCCGTGATCGACCGACAGGACAGCGCGCACAGGTCTTTGACGGGCCGCGCTGTACTCCGCGACGTGCATATACACGCACTAGGTCCCTCCTGCCAGCTCACCTCCCCCCCGCTCTGAACACACCCCGCGGTTCGTGCCTCGTGCCTGTCTACCCCCCGCCTCTGTCAAACGTGGCCAGTATCTTCCCGTCTCTCGGCTCAGTTCCCCACAACACACACACACACATACAGACACACCGGGCCGGTCTCTTCTGTACGTACACCCCGGTTTGTGTATCAGTGGCCTACGATACTGGCCTGCCGCATAAGTGCGAGCCACAACCCTCGCCTTCCATCGTAAGGGAGGGAGGGACTGCGGAAGGGAGGGACGTAGTCCGCCCTCCTGGCCCTCCCGCTCCAACGGGAGTCAGTGACCCATGTCTGGCCGCCACCGACGATTCAGCAGGCGGTGCTGCGGCGTGGCGTCGTCGTTTCAGTAGGGTTTCCATGATGTTGAAAGTAATGGTGGGAGAAGCTGTACACCCGTACGCAAATCCACCTCGACACACACACACACACACACACACACACGGTACAGGAGTAACGATGCGCCAGGGCGCCGAGTCACTGATCCTCGCTCTCCCTCTCCCGTGCGGCGTTGTGTATCCCCCCACAGCCCACCTACCAGTCAGTCAACGAAGTACGGACGGTATGTGTCCCTGCCGAGCCCGCGTGCCCACCAGACGTGACGTGATGTGACGTGACGTGTCATCACATGAGGCACCCACCTGCCCCCCACCCCACCCCACCCCGCGCCTGCACACCCCCCGATCCACCGTAAGACCCGCCCTCCAGGTTGCAATCGCTGACCCAGCGGAACCCATGCCGTCCAGGACATCCAGCACTGCCCCTCTCTACACCCCACTCTGCTGCATCTTCACCACCCGCTCCTCTCCTCTCTTCACTCCAGGGACCTTACCTCCCTGGACGACCCACCCGCAAGATATGTTCAGTTTTTGCTGCGCCAAACGCACCAAAGTCCCCATCCGAGCTGCCGCGTAGAACGTCCTCCCCCTCCTCCCCCCACGGGGTGGTCCCTTCGGGCCTGCTCTCTCACCCCCATATTGATCATATTGCGGGCCCTGGTGACCTTCGCCGGGTCCGCCCGTTCAGGTGCAACCCAACCCACCACCACGCAAACCAGGTGTGCCATCCATCTACCGCCCTCGCATTGTTGCCCCGGGAGGCTCGGCAGCTCCGTCCTTTCGGCCTGCCGGTGTCATCCTCAGCAACATGTAGATTGCGCCCGAACCCGGACATGAGCCCCAACTCTCCAGATGTAGTTGTCACCGCTCTCATCGGTCCGTCCGTCCGTCCGTCCGTCCGTCCGTCCGTCCACCCCTCTGTCAGCGAGTTCCCCCCGGCCCCCGCATTTACGGACCCAACGACCCCGGGCCAGTGGCGCGGGAGGGAGGGAGGGAGACAAGGGATCCATCGGATCCACTTCCAGATCGCGCGCCCAGCTCCAGATCCTCGGGCAGCCGGCCGCGCCACGCACCTCTCGCTCCTCCCTCGTCGCCACTGCCTCGCCATCCGGTCCTCTCACGACGAGCTCTGGCCAAAGCGCTTCAGGAAGCCCTGATTGAAGGCCACCTGCGCATACACCCAAGGACGAACACACGGGCGGGTCGGGCGGATCTCTTGTCTAAACACGGACGAACACACGCCATGACCCCACGCTTCACTGGCCTCCCACCCACCACGGGTACCGACACGTCCACTGCACAGGGCATTGCACAGGGCCGCTATTGTTACATGCGCATACGCCTGTTACGTGGGGGCGTTTCGCGTGCGACGCTCCCACCATAAGTGCAAAGAGTGCGAGACCGGATCCCCTACACGCCCCTGACCCCCTGACCCCCTACACGCCCCAGGACCGTCCCAAGGTACTTGGCTCCCCCCACCGCGCGTTCGTTGCGCACCGGCAGGGGCCTTTGCCGTTCTCACACAGATCCAAACCCAGATCCAGATCCAGATCCGAACGGCCCCCAGATCCCGAGTCTGCACTCACCTCGACCGCCACCGACGCGAACCCGAACAGCAGCAGGCTCTCCAGAGCGTACAGCGCCGCGGGGCCCACCACCGCCAGGGACAGAGGCCCGCCGCCGCCGTCGCCAGCGCCCGCCGCCGCCGCCGTCTGCAGCGCGTCCGCCGCGCCCGACGCGCGCACCAGCCCGAACGCCGCCACCACCCCCAGCCGCAACTGCTTGTTCGAAGAGTCGTTCCGCACCGCGTACCTGCCGTACAGAGGCCGTACAGGTCAGTTGGGATCAGTGTCTGGGTCCTCCTTCAACTCTGTTGGGTGGCTGCTGCAGGTGGTTTCACCCCGGCGCAGGACCCTTCGGCGCCGCCCGTACGACGCGCTGTTGCTGCTCAGCGCGGCTGCTGCTGACGTCAACGTTTCTTCTCGCCTCCCTCCTCCCCATCCCCCGTCTCGCCTGCACAAGGCCATGTCAATCAATAGAACCAAGGCCCCAAGGCCATCTAGAAATGAACACGATCCTATTCCCAGACCGCCCGGAGCTGCAAGCCTTGGGTCGTGGGGCTGCACGCATCCGTACCGTACGACAATGACTCACCTGTACGTGACGCCGAATAGGAAGCAGGCCGCCACGGCGGACAGCAAGCTGAGGGCGGACGACAGGGGACCGACGGCGGCGGCGGCGGCGGCGTCGCCTCCGCCGCTGGTGAGTGTCACGAGGGGCAGCTCCGCCGCCAGACCCGCCACTGCCGCGATCACGGCGGCCTTCACCGACTCCACGCGCTCAGGGCCCTGCGGGGAGAGGAGCCGCGCCACCACTCAACGAATTACGAAGGACTAAAACACAGAGCCAAATGGAATCCAGGGAAAGAGGGATGTTTTTATAGGGCAATCCGGTGCTTGAGGCAATCGGATGTAGGGCTTGCGCGAGGGGCCGTTGTATGATGAGGCACACCGGGCAGTGCATTGCAGTGACCGGTGTAGTGGGGCTGAGGAGGACTTACGTCTGACGCGGCCGCCGCCCACTGCTCCTGCGCCTCCCGTGCCGCCGCGAACTCGAGCTCGGCTGCGCGCAGCAGCCGCTCCGCTGCCTCCACCTCCGCATCCGCCATCCGCTCGTTGGCTTTCTGACGCTGCGGGGGAGGAGCGAACCAAGGCCACACGGCTTTACCCCACCTAACCCCTTTTGTCAATAAAGACAGCGAAATCACGGAACCCCACGTTTCCCCTCCTCCCGCCCGCGGGCTCTCCCAAACCCACGCCATCCACGCACCTGCTCCTTCTCCGTCCTCAGGTCGGTCTCCACAGCCCCCCGGCTCGCCTCCGCAAACATGCGGTCCAGCTCCTCACTGGCCGCCTTGGCCTTCTCCAGCCGCACCTGAGCGTGACGAGGAGCACAGCAGGGCGGGTGGGGCGAGCTCGGTGTGCCCCACACGGGCGGAAGAGTTGAGAGTTCAGAGGGGTCACACAGCGCTGCGCAGCCGAGGTCCGCCCCTTGGTGTCCATGTGTGAGCACGATCTGCGGGAAAGCTCTACGCCCCCCTCCCCCGGGGGTCATATACCCCCCTCCCGCGGGAGTGGCCACCTGCCGGGGCAGGCACGTCCTGCGGCGCTGCCCTCCCGGCCAGCCCCCGCCGTTCGAAAGGGCTGGGACCCGGAGGCGACGAGATGGAATTCAGCGCATGATCCGCGCTCTCCAGGGAGCAGCAATACCGACTGATGAGCACGGTGAAGGGTATTGCCGGTGCCGGTGCCTCGCCCTCGTCCTCCCCCTGCCCCGCTGCACGCGGCGGCATGAGCTGGACCCACCACGGCCTCCTCATAGCGGCGGAGCCTCTCCCTGGCCTCCGGGTCGTTGGACAGGATCTGCTTGGCGATCTGACCGAGACCGGAGTCGATGCTCTCCGCTGCAGCCTGGGCGTTGGCACGGCACGGGCGGAGGAAAAGGGGAATGGAAGGTGTCAAGTGGACAGAGCCGGGAGGTTTGCGCGCACATCAGACCCAAACAACGACGGCCGCGGAGATCAATGAGAGAGGCTCTGCACTGTGATTCCTCATTTCCGTGTTGCCTCCGTTTCAAGTAAACCCAATCGGTTGCGCCAACGACAATTCCTGGGTTGCAGGTGTATGCAGCCCGCTGCCTCACTAGATTATGTCAATATACTCACCTGCTCGGCCTCTTTTTCTGTCACCTTCGCCAGCACGAGCCGCTGATACGGCGCACGCAAGCAGGTCCTCGTGCCTGCCGCCGCAAAACCAAGCCAGTCAAATGTAAACGCTGTAATCAGGGTTAAGTCATTCCTTAACCGACCATTTATAACTGATGTCCGCGCTCCAAATCGCTTTCCTTGCAGGCTGGGCAAGCTGCGGACTTTCATTTCGACGTCCTTAAACTCGCGGTAAAGCTTAATGTACAGAACTTCTATTGGCTGGAAAAAAGTACAATCTCAAGTGTTCTGTTGTTTCTAAAGGAAGGCGACGTCAGGTGCACCTGCAGTTGACGTAGTGAAGCGCTCAATTATACAGTAAAGATTTGGTGCGTATCCATCGTACATTTGTGGACGTCTAGCCAGTTAGCTGAAGCGGATGGAGCGAACACGGCATGCCGTACAAACAGGTTTTCCGTGCATGACCCCTGCAGCGCATCTGCCGCTCAGCGAAAATGTCATATGGTCGCCACACACCACTAACTGAAGCGGAAGTGTGAAGCGCGAGTGGCGATCGTTGCACGTCATGACCATCACTGGTGAAGCGCAGTACGGTGCAGTCTTGGTGGTCGTACAGGAGGGCAGGGTACAGGGAGACGTCTCGGTGCCGGAGGCTGTGCCAGGCTGTGCAGTGTGCACACCCCCGCCGTGCGGCCGGCAGGGCCGCCCAACACTGGCGTTCGGCAGCTACCCGACCGCACCTCATGGCAGTGCCCCGCAGTGCCAGAGGCATCCTGGATGGTGCACACGGGCTGGGAAGCCTGTGGTGCACACCAGGTGCCACGTGTCGGCACTGTGTAGCGATGTCCCCTCCCCCCCGGGGTGCGAATCAGGGAACGATCTGCCGCTGCTGCCGCCTTTAAGCCAGAGGCGCCCGTGTCCAGACCCGTTCGAGGAGTACGGCAACCTTTCGGTCGGCTGACAATCTGCTGCCGGGACATAAGACGCTGGTGTCGGGTTCACGCAGGAGCAACGAGCATGAAAGTCACCCGTTTTGCAAGTGGAAACAGCGAACACGCATGTTATGTACATCACCGTACTACGGTACGACAGGGGCGCTCGCATGTAACGACGGCGCTTACCAACCCATGGGGTGGAAACCCAAGCGGGTGGCCGCCGAAAGGCGCCGAACGCGCAGCAGGGTCAGGCGGGGTCCATGGGCCTGTCCCGGGCAGTCCAGGCGAGGGACGCCGGCACCCTAGGCGCCCAGGGCACACCCCTGGCACGCAGCCTGCAATCCCCTAGAACAGGCAGTGCGCAGACTTTCCATTGCTTAACTTGGATATGCCGGATGTTGCCTTCGAGGCACAGTTGAAGCCATGGCCGGCACGTGCGCGGTTGGGGCTGAGCCGAGGGCCATGTACAGGTTTCATAATTGTGTTTGAGATATCTCAAACGTGTTGTATCCCTAAAGTGCTGCCTGTCATGAGGAAGAGTCAGAATGGTGACGTAATTACACGATTATATACTCTTATCGCCGCTATGCGTCTAAGGCACCGGGACCTATCTTTTTCCCGACCGACGGCCTGACTAAAAACTGAAGTGATGCTCAATTCTTCAATATAATAACTCCAGCTGGACTCTCGTCGCCGTTCCGTCCGTTTCGGCGCGTAAGTAACAGTATCGATCTTCGTCGAGGGCTGACACAATGCTGCACAATGTGCTCCATGGAGTCACAAATGAATGATAATTTTGTTTATATTACTGATTGAGTCTACTTTCTGCCTGTGATGTGACGGAGAATTTCGTTCCAACTGCTCCTACGGTGAAAAAATAGAAACCCGTCGTCGGCCGTCGTTGATACAAACACGCCAAAGCAGCTAGAGCATTACATCAGATATGTGAATTTATTTTCACAATAAATCTTTATTGAAATTACTTATAAGGTTGGGGCCAGTTCTGAGCTGTCCCGTGCGTGCAGGATGGAGCTTCCACCGGACACACCAGATGCGCACTAAGGGACTGTATCAATTGAAAATAATTTAAGTGAGATTTCTCTGTGTTGTTATCGCGGCCATGACATAGGATTCGCAAGTCTGAACTGTGTTGACCTGTCATGGCAGGAAAGGGAGGACCGCGCTCCCGAGGGAGCGGAACGTTCTGGCAGTTTAGCTGCAAGTTTTCTAGCACAAGCAAGAAGCTGTGCTGTTGCAAGGGAGGAGCACGGGCATCTGCGTGCACTGCAAACTCGTTCGTTCGTTCTTGCCCGTTGGTTGAACCGCGCGGAAGATGTACGACTTGGAGTCCAGCAGCCTAACCGCCGGGAGGACGTCTATGTATTTACTCCGTGGTTACCAGTAATCAGCTAACATTCCCAAAACTTCATCAGAATTTCTCCTCTTTGAAGTGGTGCTGTGCCGGTGCGTGTTTCAACTGCTTCCGGTCCTGATGCTGTCGTCGGCGCAACGCTGACGCCTTCACCTACTCGCATAATTAAAAAGGTGCGCAATCATCTGAGCAATCATACCATCAGTCACCCTGTATAATTTTATAAAGGTGTCCTCATTTCCGACCGGTCCAGCATTAGGCCGTGAACGCGTTCAAAGCGCTCTCAAGCTGTTGTGCGGCTTTCGGCCGGCGTGCACCCAAATATGAAGCACTAAGAGGTTCAAGTTGTCAACTGTGTCGCATCCCGGTTGCGCGAGCACAACACGGTTGCGCCCCGCCTCACCCATCTCGCGCCAGGCCCGGCCCTGCGCGCACCACCTGACCACAGTTTATTCCGAATTGTTTCCTGATTTACATTGCACCCGCAAAACACGGTGTATTTCGTGCTCTAGACAATTATCATCCCGCTCACGTACTTCGCCCCGCTCCAACCTGTCAGGACCCGTCCAGGCAGCCACCCGACCACAGCTTTCCTACCTTGGCCCGTGAGGCCCGTATGCCTGAGGCACTGCTGTCTAAAAACAGCGACAGTTTATAGACTGCAGACGGCAATCAGCGCAGCCATGCCTCCCACACGACCTACATGACCGTACATTTGGCTGAGGTCGCCCTCCCTCCGTCCCTCCTGTCCTCCTCCTTCAGGCATCCAAGCCCTGCTGCTGGCCATAATCCCCAGCTCGCCACATACTCTTGAGTGGTCCGCCGGTCGCAGGACATCGACCTCACCAACGACCTCACCAACGACCTCACCAACGACCTCACCAACGACCTCACCATCATGATGGACAAGGTCGCTGACACCTGCGCCCACATCGTGTCCGACCTCCTCAGCCAGCTGCCGCCGCCCACCGCCAACATACCCCGTGACGCCTCCGCGTCCGCCTTCGAATCCCATGTCGCAAAACTCGAAGACGCCTACGAACGCCTCACTCTGCTGCGCCACCTGGACCCCGACTTCAAGAAAGTGCTCAACGCAATCCGCGGCTTCAGGAACGGCCACGGCAGCCACGGCGGCCGGAACAGCTCGCCCGCCACCGATGATGGTCCCGGCGAGCCCTTCCATGACTTCGACCACCCGCCCGTCGTCGACGGCCGCACGAACGCCGCCGGGCAGTGGCAGAACTGGGGCAGGTCGGTGGAGTTCAAGGACCTGAAGCAGCCCGCCGCGCCGCGCACCACCCAGGAGGTCCAGACGCTGGTCCGCGCGGCGAAGGCGGCCGGCCGCACCGTCCGGTGCGTGGGCCACGGCCACACGTGGACCCCGGTGTTCCACGACGGCGGTAGCACTCAGGTGATCTTCGCCAAGAACCTGCTCGTCCACGGCACCAACGAGACCATCGTGCTGGAACGCGGCGCGGACATCACCAACCGCCGCGGCGCTCGAGTTCGCGTCGCCGCGGGCGTCACAACACGGGACCTGGCGACCTGGATGGAGGCCAACGCCGCGGACATCGGCCACGTGGGCCTCCCGTCTGACGTCATCCTGGACAACGTGCAGTACGCCGGCGTGATCAGCATGGCGTGTCACGGCACGGGCAAGAACGGCCGGCCGCTGGCGGATTACGTGATGGCCATGACGGTCGTGGACGGCAATGGTGATGTGCGTGTGGTGGGGCGCGATGTCGATGGCGGCGCCGCGGACTTCACCAAGTTCATGACGGCAGCGTTCGGTCTGACGGGCGTCATCATCGACTTGACGCTGCAGCTGGACAACAACTTCGATAGGCCGTACGTCCGGGTGAGTGCCGTACATGCATACCCTGTATGTCACAGACGTCTGCCCAACAAGCACCATAAAGTTCTTCCTCGTACGGTACGGTACGGTACCGTACGGTGAAGTGCCCACCGCTCTGCACTGCGAGCCGTATACCCCGCACAATCGCCTGCACTGCATTGCGGTGAAAATGGCTCGATAGGGCAAATCCCAGCTCGGGGTGATGGGAACCCCGGCAGGTCCTTAACCAGTTGCATGTGCCTGATACCCTGATACCTTGACAAGTGGAGGCCTGTGCGTGTGCGCCTGCCTTGTCACTTCTGAGCGACCCCAAATATCCGTGGGGGTTCGAGCTGATGAAAATTTTGCGAGGATGGTGTGATCGCCGCCCCGGCCTGTCCCGCCGCTCGTAGCCCGCCGCTGACACCCCGCCTCGGCTGCCTGCCTGGCCGGCTGTGGCTGTGGCTGTGCAGGTGGAGCACACCTTCCCGCCCATGGGGCTGATGTTCGGGCAGGGCACGACCCCCGACGTGCTGAAGCAGTTCGTGCAGTCCAACGAGGGAGTGGAGCTGTTCTGGATGCCGTTCGGCTCGCTGGAGGTCAAGACCCTGCTGGAGAGCAAGGGCACCGACTTCCTGGACGGCTGGGACCCGTACAAGGACCCCATGTGGCGCAACACCTTTGTCGAGCGCGTCGCGGCCGACCCCGCCACAGTCGTACACTACGGCTACGACCAGGACGGCTGGCACAGGCTGGCGCGCGAGCGGTTGGAGGGCAAGGCAGGCGCGGCCATTAACGCTCTGAGTAACAAGATGGAACTGCGGGTGAGCGAGCCGGAGGCGGACGGCGGGGACGGCGAGGGCGCGGAGGTGGGTATATATACACGACTTGCACTGGTTGTGGCTGAGGGGACGTGGTGCACCGGTTGTGGGCTTGTGGCTGAGGGCGGTGTGGTCTGTGATGCTGACCGTGTCACGGTCGGTGGCGACATGATCTGCATGCACCGCCCGCAGCGCCCATCTGGTTGGGGTGTGGGCGGGGATTTTGATGTCGGCAATGCAGGCGCTGTGCGGTGCAGGGCAGGCATACACGGTGAAGGGCGCGCGGGGCGCTGTACTAATTGATGGCCAGTGCGTATGACGGTGAGGGCTGAGGGGACATCCTGGGGACAAAAGGCCAGGAGCGTGTGCATGGTCAAAAGGTAACAGATCCGGATCCAGATCCGGATGCCGTGCACCGCTGTGGCTTCTGCGGCTTCTGCCGGGAGGCGACCCCGTCGGTGTCATCCTCCAGCCCCGTCCGCCACGCCGCTCGTGCCCCCGACCAACCGGCCTCCCCCCGTACCCCCGTACATCTCCCCTCCTCCCCGCACGCGCAGGAGCAGGGGGGCTCCAAGGGAGGTTGCTTCTCCGTCTTCCACGACCGCGCCCCAGCACTGCGCACCCAGGTCGTGTACGGCAACTTCGCGTTCAAGATGCTCAAGCTCGAGGCGGCCTGGCCCTTCGGCTACCTGCGCAGCGGCGTGCTGAGCCAGCCCAAGGCCATCCACTACAAGTCCTACATCGACGACTTCCCCTGCTACGACTACGAGGTCTGCATCCCCGTCGCGGACGACTTCCGTAACGTGTACGACGCCTGGCGGGCGGTCGTACGGCTCGCGGAGGCGGAGATCCGTACCAACCACTACAACCCGCTCAACGTGGCGCTGGAGGTGCGGTTCACGCGCGGTACGGCAGATGCCGTACTGTCGCCCGCCTATTCTCCCGGCAACCCGGACCAACTGTTTGCGTGGATCGAGGTGCTCGGTTCCGCCACTACACCGATCAACACGTGGCTGGACTTCATGAAGCGGGTCCACGATGCCTGGGTGGCCATCCCGCACCCGGGCGGGGCTAAGCCCAAGCTGCACTGGGCCAAGTGGAACGACATCAGCGAGGCGATCGCCATGGGCGCGTCCGCGCGCGACGACTGGATCACGCCGTACGTCAAACAGGTGTACGGCAACCACATCGCGGAGTTCCGCACCTTCCTGGACCGCTACCACGGCCGGCCGGGCGCGGCGGGCAACTTGTTCGTCAACAGCTGGGCCAAGAAGATCTTCTACTGAGGAGGGATGTGGTGCCCGAGAGCTGGGAACCAACCGCCTGCTTGTGTACTCATATGATTGGCGTAACATCGGACACATGGTTGGGTTTCGGGGCGAGTACGACAGGAGGTTTTTCGGGGCGAGTACGACAGGAGGTTTTTCCTGTCTCCCGCAGCTGCGGTACTGGGTTTCGATGAGTGCCAGTGCCAGTACCAGTGCCCTCGCCCTGCCAGGCCGTCGTTGGGGTCTGACCGAGAAGGACAGAGCTGTCTGCGCTGTCCTGAGGGGAGCCTCCCGACCCCGCTCGCTCGCTCGCGGTCTCAAACGGAGGACGTTGTGAATCCGTGGACTGACACAGCTCCAGCGTGAGGCAGGTTGCGCACATGGTGCAATTGCATGAAGTAGTAGGGCAAAGCGGTATGGATCGGGCACGATGTTGATGATGATGATGAAGATAAAGCGAGTTGCTCCGAGGGTCTGTCCGTGAACTGAATGAATGAATGTGGTCCTCCGCCCTTTTTCTTAAAACACATGCCAGGATGGATGTGGCGCAATTTTTGCGAGGCCCATATCGAAGACGGGGACTGAAGAGGGGGGCTGTTGATGGTGTCGGATGGTGAAGCGCCCAAGCGTTTTTTTGTCGAACGATGTACGGCTGTGTGGCTTGACAAAGAACCGTTGATGTCTAATGCGGCACTGTACATTGTTGTTATGGTGTGGAGGTGTGCAGAACTTGGACTGACAACAGGGACCGAGACGCTGCTTGGCCGTCCCAACGTGCTGATGGTGATGGAACCCAGTCATTTAGAGGAAGGCCAGCAGCCCTCAGCAGCACGCTGGGAGCTCGGCGTGGGCGACACCGACCAAGAGACGCCGGCCTTCCGAGCCATACCTGCGGCTCGCCTGCTGCCAAGGATGTGAAGCAACCACGTGCAAACATCTCCACATCGTGCGAACTCCCAATGCGCGCGAGCCACACCCGTCAAAGACCTTCCGCCAGGCTCGCGCCTGTGGAGCGCACATCCCGTGAGGCAACCACCGCAGTACGTCCCCCCCCACGCGATCAACTGTCGTCCCGTCGTTTGCCGTACCCTATCTCCCCCAGCAGTGCACTCCTGCACGCCTGACTGGCCCTAGAGCTCACGCGACATCCTGCGTCCCGTGGTACGGCGGGTATAGCCTACATCAGAGGTCCGTCTCAGCGGACGTGCATTCAGCGGACCGCACTGTCCCGACTGCGAGCGGCGCCACATGCACATCTGCCACACAGCCACATCAGCACACCTGCCGTACACATAGACATACACACGGGTGGGTTTTTCGTTAAACAAACACACATGCCCGCTACCCCCCGCACAGCACAGCACAGCACGCCCTGCACAGGGGCGCCATGCTAGGCTCCCTGCTGTCCATAGCTCGTACAGCGGACACCTGCGCCGTACATTTTGTTGTCGAAACAGCCACATACAGAACGACAGACAGACAAACGAACAACCACAGCCCTGCGTTGCCGTCGAAATGGTTGGCTCTTGTCGCAGTACTGTGAGCATTGTGTAGTAACGATGACGGTCGTTCACGGCACGACGAATATGGATATTGGTGGTACGGCAAGTACGGGTCCGTATATTGACCGCCGCACGCCGTCATGCATCCAGACAGCAAAGAGAACGGGCGGGTCTTGCACCGCCGTACCAGAGGCTGACTAATGCGAGGCACAACAGTACTCCCATGCATGCACACGTGGCCCTCCCGCGCCCTGCCTGCCACCCGAGGCCCTCCCCCCTTCCCCCTCCTCCCCCCCCCCCCGCGCCATCGCGCCGCCCGAAACACATAACACACGACACAAGCTTACACGCACACGCATCACGGGACGGAGTGATCAAATGACTGGGTCAAGAGCTCGCTTTTTCTATCGCAAGCGTGTTGGTTGCAGTACCGTTGGTTGCAGTACCGTTGGTTGCCAACCAACAACGATAACGTCCGCGCGTACCCGCCGCATGAGGTGCCACAGCTGCCCTGCCCCACCGGCACATTCAGCAGCACCACCAGCAGCAGCACCTTCAATTTAAATGTTGCACTGCGCTGCTGCGTTGGATTATGTCTTTTGTGCATCGCCCCCTCCTGCGTTGTCCTTCGGCCGCTGCAGCACTCCCTGCCAGCCCAACCCTGTGGGTACCTGACAAAAGCACCTGTCCTGCACCAGTCCTGCGCAGCACACCGACACACCGACACACTCGAGCAACCGACACCGACAGCGCGCTCCCGCGTTGCAGAGCCTCCCACCAATATACACACGCCACAACAGTGAAGGCCATACGGCCGTACAGCTGCGCAGTCTGTCGGGGGCGAACATGGTCGTACAGTACACATCAGCGTTATAAATGCCGTACGATCGACATCAAGACAGTCCACGGTGTGTGGGACCCGCCCCTTCCCCCGAGTCGGAGTCGAGGTCGGTACTCGGACAGAGCACGACCCCCTGTCCGAGTACCGAGTAAGCTGCCCTGCCCTGCCCTCCCTTGGATGACGGCGAGAAAGCGGCGGGGCAACATGTCAAAGCGGCGGGGCAAGACGTCCATTGTCATGACGGTCATAGTCGCGGTCATAGAACCCGGCCGGCACCCACACCCACAGTCCCGCAGTCCCGCACCTGTCCCGGCCACATGACATCTGGACATTCTCCCGCGAGAGTACGTGTCCCCCGGTGGGTGGGAGAGCACGTGTCCCCCGGTGGGTGGGAGAGTACATGTCCCCCGGTGGGTGTCAGCCATCAAAGTGGGAACCCGACAGCGCCGACCCCCCAGCGCTGCTCGGTGACGCGGTGCAGGGGTCGATGGCAGCCCGGCCCGGGGCCGCGGTCAGCATCCCCTCCTGTCACGGACGGGCAACAGCTCCTTCCCACCTTCCCATCAGCTCCTTCCCACCTTCCCATCAGCTCCTTCCCACCCCGCTTCTAGCCTGCCTGCCCAGTTGGACATCCAGGGGACGTCCGAGGACCGCTGAGACCGCTTCCGCTGCACCGATCACCTCAGCCCAGGCATCGCCGCCACCGGGCCGATCGCGCCGCCGGTACCTGCGATGCAGTCTGGTGGGGCGCTAGGGGATGGTGCACAGCGCAGCGTCCCCTCTTCCAGCCTGGTCGGGCAGCGTTCGCCGCCCCGCCATCACCGCCGCCATCAACCTTCAAACCCATTACAACCACCATCATAACACCACCGATAAAGCTACAGCCTTCACATCTACCTTTCCAGACGAACACCACCACCGCCACCATCACCACCACCACCACCACCACCACCACCACCACCGAAACCGCCGCAGAGTGCACACCGCATCCCCCGCGATTATCCATAACTGCCCGTCAGGGACGCCCCCCGTCCCTGCTGCTGCTGCTGCTGCTGCTGCCTACTGTACTGCTGCTACTGACACTGCTGCTGCAGGAGCAAGAGGCGCACTCAACGAGCACGGCACGGCACGTGACCGGCGCCGGGTCGCAATCCGCAACCCCTCCCACACCACCCCGCGACCCACGGGTCAGTGCACGCTCCAACGCCCTAAGACGCTCCACCGCCGCCGCCGACCGCCTCTTCGTCTGGGTCCTCCCTGCCCGCCCCCGCCCCCGCCCCCATGCTGTCCATGGTGTCGAAGTTGCGGTGTCGCGCCCCGCTCCGCTCCAGTCGGCCCAGCAAGCTGACCGCCTCCATCTCGATCTCGCTCATGGGCGCCCCCTCCGCCTTTATCAGGTCCCGCATCGCCGCCTGGTGCTGTGCCATCTTCACCTGAGGTCAGGTCAGGTCAGGTCAGGTCAGGTCAGGTGAGGCAGGGAGGGAGGGAGGGATTAAACCGGCGGGAGGAGGGAGGATTACCAACGGGAGGAAGGGATGATACCAGCGGGAGAGCATTGCCGATTTTACCGTACGCCTTCGCAGCTTCTTTCAGTTGTCGACGTTTGCGAGCTGCTGCCCCTCCGAATGGACCCCGATCCGCTGCACAGGCCCCCTAACCCTGCTGGTCCCCCACCCTGCTGGTTTCTAGAGCCTCTCTCTGCACCCCCACCCGGACCATGCCGCCGCCGCCGCCTTCTCGGCCCCTACCTGCAGGCAGACCTCTGCCGTGGGTCTGGGCAGCACGTAGTTTGCGGTGTCCACCAGTCGGATGCCCTTGCAGGGGTCCAACTCCTGGGCCTGCCTGCCGCCCCCCTGCCAGTTGTCCAGGGGGGGCAGCGGCACCGGCAGCAGCTGCAGCGGGGTCACGCCAGCGATGCCTGGGCCCGAGAGGGGCCGGGGGGGGGCGGGGATGGGCGGCGCGGGGTACGGCACGGCATGGCGGGAAAGGGAGGGACGGGGTGTATATACATGTATACATGTATGTATATATATGTATATGTATATATACATATATGTATATATACATAGAGAGAGAGAGAGTGCGAGAGAGAGAAAGGGCGGAATCACAAATAGGTTGGCGGCGAACGAGTGGTAAGAGGCAGCTGGGCAGGGGAGGAACGGGTGAGCAGGACGAGCGGACTTGGAGGGCGTGTGGGAGGCAGGGGCCGTGCGTGCTGGGAAGGGCCGCTCGTGAGTGGGTGGTTGCGAGGGGGGCGGTGGGGCCCGAGACACCCAAAGGGCCTCCCCCCGCAAAGGGCACATCTCCCTCCTGGTGCGGCCGCTGCTGCGACCCTGGTAAGATAGAGATTCCTTCGGAGGCCACCAGAGGGGCGAGGGGTTCGGCCAGGAGGCTGAGACCGCTGCCGAGGACGCCCCACGACGGACAACGGACCCGTGGGCCTTCCAACCTGTGGGTCTTCCAACGAGGTGCCTCACAGGCCTCGTACCCACCCTTCTGGTCCCCCACCCACCTGGCTCGGGCTTGCGCTCCTTGGCCTCCTTGCCCGGGGCCCCGCCGCCGCCGCCGCCTGCCGGGGCCCCCCCGCCCAACCGAATATTCCGGAGCTGCGAGATGGCCTCACCCAGCCCCGTCTGCGCCAGGTTCTCCAACCCACTGAGCGGTACGGCAGGATTGACGGTCACGGCAACTGCCGTACTGCCACCGGCGGCGCCTCTGTTGATGTCACCCAGCTGAACCAGCAGCCCGGACGGCTGCGGCGCCGCCGCCGCTGCCGCCGCCGCCGCCGCCGCTGGTGCTGACGCCGCTGCTGGTGATGACATCACCCCTCCCCGCTCAAAACTACCGGCGTGGTTAAGCCGGGTCAAGGGTCCCGAGCCAGTGCCCCGCGCCGACGTCAGACTCAAGGGCGAGCTCCCGCCGCTGCCGTTGTAACTGACCCGCACAAGTTGCGGCATGCCGCCGCCGCCAGTGCCCACGCCGCCGCCGCCCGTGAGGGACGCTCGGCGCGGCGAGGCCGTCACGTGGGCTGGCAGTACGGAGCCGGTCACGACGCCGGCAGCGGCGGAGGCTGCGCCGCCGCCTCCGCCGCCTCCGCCACCGCCACCCGGCGCGTCGTGCCCCATCGCGAGTGAGGTCCGCCTCGTCCGACCCATGGGTCCGCCCTTACCCGCCCCGCCGGCGGCTGCCGCCGCCATCGCCGCTGCGTTGGTCGGCGGCGACCCGTACACCCCCATCCCGATGGCCGGGAGGGTCTCTCCGCTTATGCTCGCCCGCCGAGGCGCATGCGGCGGCACCGAGGGGACGCCGGGCGCGCCCGTGGCACCCGCGGCCGCCGGCAGGCGTGAAGACTCGCCGTACGACGACGCGTGCGCCGCCGCGCCCACTCCGCTGTCGCTGGGGTAGGACCGGGCAACGGCCGGCAGCGCCGCGCGGCGTTCCGTGGCGTGTACAGCGCCGCCGACCCGTGGGCTCACGCTCTGGTGGCTGGTCGCCAGTGACGTGGTCGCGCCGCCACTGCCGCTGCCGCTGCCGTGGCCGCCCCCGTTGTTGCTGAGCGTGCGCTGCAGACTGCCCTGATGTCGAAGGGGCGAGGAGGTGTGGCCGCCCGCCACCCGCCGCCGCATCGAGCCGCGCGGGCTGATGCTGCCGAACGACGGCGAAGGTCGGGAGTCAAGGACGTCGCCGTCTACTGCCAAGTCGGGTTCGACGGTCGGGCCAGCGCTCCCTGCGCGGCGCGAGGGGCCGACCCATGGGTCCCACAGACCTAAACCCCACATAGCTGGCCACACACACACACACACACACACACACACATACACACACACATACACACAAGCCGCATTCCCTGGACTCCCGGCAACACCTCCCAGCCCAGCCTGCCAGCCAAAAACTCCACCCCGCAGCAGCCTGCCCAGCGCACAAGGCCTCCTACCGCCCAACACGACCCGATTGACTCGGAGGAGGAGGTTTCCTGAAGACACAGCAGCTAGCCGCGCCCCCGCCCCCCCCCCTGACGTCCCCTCCATCAATCCCGGTGCGGACCCCGCCGCGCTGTGTCTCAAGGGGTGGTCATGTATGGAGCTATGTGCACCCACCCACCCACCCACCGCTGGTTCTGCTGCCGCCCTCCAGTGTCGCCCCCGGCCCCGCCACCGCCGCGTCCGCCTCGAGCGTCGCCGCCCTCACCGCCGGCTGCTGCTGCTGCTGCTGAGAGGGATGCTGCTGCTGAGAGGGATGCTGCTGCTGAGAGGGCTGCTGCTGAGGCTGCGGCCGGTGCGGGAGGTTGGGGGTGTGCAGTTCGTTGAGAGCGGGTCCGATGGAGGGTCGGAAGAAGGCCAGTCGGGCCGCCTGGGAGCCCTAGGGTTTGGGAGGGGGAGGGGAGGGGAGGGAGTAAGGGAGGGGAGGGGCGATGGCGGGGGTGGGACGCGCGGAGGTGGGACGGGGGAGAATAGGATGACTGATACGAACCGCGGGCCGGAATGGAGTGGAGTGGAGTGGAGTGGAGTTGCTGAGGCGCATGCAACGCCGGGACACGGCTGGGTCGGTCCCAGTGGCGGGAAGGAGGGGGCCCCATCCCACTGCCCTGCATAGACACCCCTCCAGGCAACGCGGAGATGCGGTGCGCTTGCAGCGATGCGTCCTGGGCGTGAGAGGGGTAGGTAGGGCTGGGTGGGGTTTAGGGTAGGGTCTTGGGTGGGTTTGGCGAGGGGGAGAGGGGGGCTTCGTTGTCTTAATTGACAAAAGGGGGGAGTCAAGCCGCCAGGCTGCCGCTACGTGCACTGCGGCCACACGCCCGCACCCCGCAGATGGGTGCCCGTCCCTCGCCCCCTCCGCAGCGCACCCACCAGTCCCGACTCCAGCTCCTCCTGCTCGTCCCCCGCTCGGTTGGCCGCGGAGGGGGTGATGATGTGGTGGGGCCGCATGTGGCCGAACATCTCGTCCAGAACCTGACGGCCATTCTTGTGGGCGGGCTGAGAGGAGGACTCGGTGAAGGAGGGCTCGCGGGAGCTGATGCCCACACCTGGGCAGGCAGGCCGGGGGAGGAGATGGGGAATTTGGGGATGTGTGGGGAGGTGCGGGAGGTAAGGGGGGATGATGGAAGTGGAAGGGCTGTAGGGCTGGGAAAGGAGCAGGTGGGGTAGGGCGGCATATGGGCCAGCCGGAGACACACCAGCGAAGAATGTCGCGGCGCTGAGTTGCAGGCCGGGGTATGTCGCAACGCTCTTACCAATGTCAGGATGGCCGTTCGCGAGCCTGTTCGTGACGCGCTTCTGTTCGCCGACCCTGCGCCAGCCGATTGTAAGGATTTCCTGTGGGTCCCGTTCTGGTGCCGGGCACACGACCTGGAGGGTGCAAGTGAGTTCGTCGGTGTCAAGCTAAGAACATGGTGTGCTAAAAGAGATCGAAACCGTAGCGCGGACCGCCATGAGGTCAACACAATGCATGTCGTGACGCGTCGTCACCTTTTGAAGAGTCGACGCAGTTGCCAATGTCTTAGCCTTGCCTTTATCGTTACCGACCATGTTCAACGAGAATTTCGTCCGGTTACCTCCGACGAACTCTGCAACTTGGGGTGCTTAGTGAGGGCCATCGAAGCTTGAAGTTTGTTGTAATCTATGCTTATCTACTACATGCTGAGAAGGCTTGCGACAAAGCACAAATGAGGTATACCGGGCCGAAGAGGGCGTACCGTACCTTACATGCATAAAAACCATCATTTCCATGGAGAGCTGATCAATTTGACATGCAGGGCGACCACTGAATTGTCTTTGCTTTCCGTAGTCAGTCATACGCCCGTTCGAAAGAACCTACTAACGGCCCTGGGATGTTTGGCCCTGTTTTGCGAGGGAGATACAGCAATACAAGTATATAATTCAGAGTTGAAATATATTGTCATTACTCACTGGTAATTAGCTTACGCCCTGTTCTGGTCTGCGATGTTGGTAGCGGTTCGAAGACAAAGCGACGAAGGGCGACGATCAGCGAGAGCGTGTTACAAGCGTTGATTGGCCCGCGATTCCTATTATAACACCACGTGGACCATCATTATTCATGAACACCTTGTGATGCAAATCGCTCGGCGTTCCGGAACAGTCCCCCAGGACAGCACATCAGCACCGCCAAAGGTCCGCGATTCCAAGCGAGGGTAACTCCGCAAACCGACAGGTACAGACAGAAAGCACAATGTTATTAAAGTGCATGTTGCTTGGACTGCCGGGTTACACAACGCTCGCGCCGTATGATATCGGTTCGCCCAACCCTCCCCCGCGAGTGCGGACAGCTGTAACCGGGTGTAACCCTGTGTACAACGTGCCACAAACAAACGTCGAAAGCCAGGAAGAGCCAGAGCCTGGTAGAGCGGATGAAATGATCCGTGTGTAATTATGATATCTGTCTGTCAAGTAACGCAAAGCTAGCCGCGACACCGCCCCCGCCTCGCTGGCCGGTCGTCGTCGATTCACGTGGCGCCGTTGACGTGATCAGTTCAAACTGGTAAAACTCAATCATTCTTGACTGCATCAAGTGCAGTGGTAGAACCCGGAAGCCTCGCCGAAAAAATTCCGGGCGCCGGCCAGAGGCTGATCCCAGACGGGCATCCGTGCTTCACGCTCTCCCCCGCCCGTCACCTGCCACCCCTCCACCCAGCTACATCACCCTACCCTCCTTTCCAACCGGCCGTCTTCCCGCCCTGCCACGCAACCCGTCGGTGAGGCAGCAGCCAAGACGCAGTCGACGCTTTTGCTGACCCACGGGACTGCTCCCCCCCTGTTTTTTATTTTTCAATTTATCCCCCCCAACCCCACCCTGCCCAGCCCCCAAGAAACTCGCGGCCCGCCACCCACCACCGCCACCCACCTTGCGCCACCTAGCCCTGCCGGCCCCGGCCCCGGCCCCGCCCTCGGCCCCGGTCAGTTCCCCACTACCGTCCTGACCCCGCGAAACGCCTCCAGAACTGCTCCTCCCGCAGCACCTCCACCCCCCGACCTGCCGCCATGCGCAGCTTCCTATCGCCCGCGCCGTGACCCGCCAGCAGGACCTACCCGGGGCGGAGGGGGCAGGGGCGCAGGGTTGACCAGACACGGGGGCCGGGGGTCGGCCGGGGGGCCGCAGCCAAATCACGGTGCTCAAGGTCACCAAGCGGACGGCGGACGGCGGGGGGCGGGCAGGGCAAGGAAGGCACAGAGTGGAACAGAGGCAGAGTGATGATGTGGGGGGCCCAGACATCTCCCGGCTGACCGGCTGACTGCGCGGGACCAAACCGGACAAGCGAGGGCCCCCAGGTGGCCCAGGCGCCCCGCGCTCTGCAGTCCCCAACAACGAGGGCTTCCCCTTCCCCTTCACCCCACCCCGCTCCATCCGCGTGGGCCTCCCCCGGGTTTGCCTCCCCGCTACCTCAGCCCCCCCTGCCTCCCTGCCTCCCTGCCTCCCTCCCACCCTCCCCGCTTGCCCCACCTGCGTGTTGGATCTGACGGCGCTTTGGAACTCCGCCCCCGCCTCCTCCAGCAGTCTCTGGAGGCCGGAAGGGCGGTGAAAGGGGGGAGTTGCGGATCCGGATTAACCAATCAACCAACCAGTCTGGCGCAGGCGAGAATTGGGACATATGATTGGGACATATGATTGGGGCAGGGCGGGACAGGGCGGCGCAGATCCCAGGACCGTCGACGCGCCCGGATATGGGTGTGGAGGATACGGGTGCGGTTGTACGGCACGGTGGACCGGGTCAGGGGGCTCCTACTGCCACGGCGAATGCTTCTGGGAGGGTTGGAAAGGGACCCACGGGACCACCTCGCTGCGATCACGGGTGGCACCCCACTCCCTCGCAAAGGCGGGCAAGAGCAGGCCCGTACTCAACACGCCGAGCGGCTTCGACCCGTGGGTCACCGCCCGATGCCCACCCACCTTGACCTCGCTGCGCACCAGGCCACGGCCGTCGGGCCCCTGGCAGACAAGGAACGAGCAGGCAGGGATGGGGGTGAGGCCATCCGGCGGTGAATGAAATGCAGTAACTTGCCATCCGTGGTCGTTGGGAACGTAACCCACGAAACGGATTCCGGATTCGACGGATTCCGGGAGAGCTGCGGGAAGGGGCGTTTGTGTGCATGTGCATACTTGTAGGGATCCTGCAGTGATCCGAGATCGGTAGCACCGGGCCCTCCCCCCTCGCCCCCCCTTCCCTCCTGAGACCCGACCGCACCTGCAGGACGCCCGTCACGCACACACGCAGCCCGGCCACGCCGACGAGCCGAGGACCCACGGGTTGGTCAGCCGACCCCGCCTCCACCTGCGACCCTGGTTCCTCCGCCGCCTTACGCCCCACCCCGCCTGCCGCTGACCCTGACCCTGCCGCCGCCTGCGGTGCTCCGTCCGCGTCTGCTGCCGCATCCGCCGCGGCGGCAGGACCCCGAGCGGCCCGACCGGCCCCTGCGCGCCGCTTGGCCGTGACCCCCGGCGCCGCTGCCGCCGCTGGCTGCTGCTGCTGCGTCTGCGTCTGCTGCTGCGTCTGCGTCGGCTGTGTCCCTGCGCCGCTGACGCAGCCGACCCCCGCCTCCCGCAGTCTGCGGATCAGCTCCAGGTTGGGGGGCTGGCGGAACCAGTCGTACACACTCCGGGCCACCGCGGGACCCACCCCTGACCGGGAGGGGAGGCGGAGGCCGTGGGGAGGGGAGGGGAGGGGCCGGAGGCGAGGGTGAAGGAGGGGGCCTGGCACAGCGTGTGGGGGCCTGAGACCGCGTGTGGGGCCCTGGCACAGCGTGTGGGGGTTTACCGCCCCGGGGGAAGAGGCGTCCTCTGGGGGCAGATTGCGAGGGTCAGGCCGCCATCACCTCCGCCACTGCCACCA
Source organism: Eudorina sp. 2006-703-Eu-15 (assembly GCA_003117195.1). Taxonomy (NCBI): domain Eukaryota; kingdom Viridiplantae; phylum Chlorophyta; class Chlorophyceae; order Chlamydomonadales; family Volvocaceae; genus Eudorina; species Eudorina sp. 2006-703-Eu-15. Next base: position 57,472 of record BDSI01000149.1, on the reverse strand, counting down.
CCATCGTCACCACCCGCAACCAACCTGGTTACCGGTATTGCCGGTGTTCACTCTCTTACCCGCCGCCGTCTCTTGCAGCTTCAGGTGATCCAAATGCATACGTTGGTACGAGTGACTTACAGACGCACACACACACGCACACACACTCACACACGCGCGGGTTCCGTTTCTATACACACACACACACACACACACGTGGTCACTTATTCCTGTCTTTGGTCAATTTTTACCATCTTTAGCCTGCCTTCACGTCCTCTCTGCCTTGCCCCCCTACATGTGCAATGCCGGCGACTACCCTACCGCTGGCCTTCCGAATCCGGTTAGGTGGGTATTGTAGCTTTCGGGTTCGCGTTTGCTGTCCTTTCGCTGCTTTGATCGTGGGTCTGCTGTTGCATCCTTGTTTGCGCACGCCCATCGCCGCGGCGGCGCGGCGCGCACACCCGCCTTGGAGCCCGGACGCTGGCACCGTAATCTCGACGTTCCTCCCCAGCTGCATCTCCAGCCACCGGTTTGGCCTCGGGCTGGGTCGGGTCCTGCTGTCCCTTGCATGTCCGTCGCCGCCCCGCGTAAGCCGCCCGCACAGCCGCGACTATCCATTACGGGGACACAATGTCTTTGCTTCTGCTTTATCGCATGTCGCCCCTCTTTTCTATCTACACGTCCCCGGCCTGTCGGCAATGCGCAGCCAACGGCCTCACTCGTCCGCGTGCGCAATTAGGGTCCTCGCAAGTCGTGTCTCTCGGTTTATTTTAACACACACACACACGTCCCCCCGCACCGGCGGCCTGGGCGATGTCCTCGGGTGCCGCCGCCGAAAGAGCGTCCAGGGAGGGGAAGGCCGCCCCCAGCGCCGCCGCCGCCGCCTGCCCCACCAGCCGAATGTTGAGGCCCTCCAGCAGGCGGGCGGAGGGCAGGGACCGGGAGGCGGCCACGGCGCTCAGCAGCGCACCGCTGCGGAGGGCTCCGAAACCCGGCAGAGCGGTCAGGGCTTGCTGGAGGCCTCGCGAGGGGAGGGGGCGGGGTGCCGGGGGAGGGATCGGAGCGCGCCCGGGTGGGGCATGGCGGGGGGAAAGTTGGAGGGAGGGAGGGTTTGAACCGTTGTCGTACTGGTAATCGATGTTTCCCTCCCGGGAGTCAGGAGTGCATGCGAAAGGTAGCAGAAGGTTTCGGAGCAGATACCGGTACGCCGAGAGTAAAGACCTCTAGGGGCGGAGGTACGGACGACGAAGGACGACTACGACGACATGTGTCTTGTCACCCTCCCTCCCGACCCAGAAGCCCGACGTACCTCATCCAGGTTGTAAAAGTCGTACAGGTCTCGGAGCAGCCCGGCCGCCTGCAGCTGCGCCACCACCCCCTTGGACACGTTGGAACCCTTGAGGCATATCGCCGCGAAGTGGAGCAGCTGCGGGGGGACGGGCAAGGAGTAGGGGGGCCGGGGGTTGACTTTTCGCGGTTTCGGTGTCTTTATTGACGTGACCCCGTCGTAAGGGGGTGTGGAGGTCGCGCAGACCCCTCACCGGCAGCGAGCCCGGGCGGAAGGTGGCCCCCAGGAGGAGGGGTCAGGGCGCGGGGAGATGGGATGGGCTGGCAGGGAAGGGGAGGTCCAGGGAGGGGAGCACAGGGAATCGGTGGGGACGTGGAACGGTTGGGATGGGGAGGAGGCCAGGGGAGGTCTAGGGGCCCACCGGTGTCCGGGTCCGCCGGGGGGCAGCCACGGGGGACGCCGCCACGACGGGGCACACGCGGGGGGCGACAGGGGCCGGTGCTGGGGCGGGGGTCGGGGTGGGGTGTAGTTCCTAGGTCCGCATTCCCCATTCCCCCACCCAAACCTCCAGTCCTCCACGTGTTCGCCTCGAGTGTGGTAGGTTTGTCTGGGTTCGCCCTTCTAACAGCCCACGGGCTCACCTCCAACCCGAACGGAGGCCCCCGGACTTGCGACCCCGTCCCCAGGAACGCCCATCCGCCGTCCTAATCCGCCCTCCCCAGCCGCATCACCCCATGGGCCCCCTCACTGGCTCTTACCCGCCGCCCCGACTTGGCGCCGCAGGTGGGGCTGTCACACAGCAGCTGGTCGCCCGACCCGTGGGTCGCTGCCGCCACCAGCCGCACCGGGCCCCCGCAGGCAGGACAGGCGGAGGGCGGCCGCCAGGGTACCGCTGTGGGGTCCCGCAGCTCAGGAAGCACCCGCAGCACCTGAAGACGAGTGCCGGCGAGTGCCGGCGCGTGACGGCAAGTGACGGTGAGTGACGGCGAGTGACGGCGCGTGACGGTGAGTGACGGTGAGTGACGGCGCGTGACGGTGAGTGACGGCGCGTGACGGCGCGTGACGGTGAGTGGCGGCGCGTGACGGTGCGTGACGGTGCGTGACGGCGAGTGACGGCGAGTGACGGCGTGTGACGGCGAGTGATGGCGAGTGGCGGCGAGTGACGGCCAGTGACGGCGAGTGACTGTGAGTGACGGCGCGTGGCGGCGCGTGACGGCGCGTGACGGCGCGTGACGGCGAGTGACGGCGCGTGACGGCGAGCGAGTGACGGTGCGAGGGGGCACTCGCGAGTCGCGGTCATTAGGGGTTGTGGTCAATTTGGTGGGCGGTGAGGGGTCCTTGGGTGTGTGTGTCGGCAGGCAGGGAGAAGTCTTTCGGTGGTCACAGAACAAAGATTTGAGCGAAGGAAAGCCACCGCTAGGTCTCCCCAAACCCACACATACCGCCTGGGTGGTTCGCGCGGGCTTCTCGCTTAACACAAATATACACTGCCGTACCTTTCCTAAACACACTGCCGTACCTGCGGGATGACATCCCCGCTCCTCCGCAGCACCACCGAGTCCCCCAGGTGCAGCCCCAGGCTGGCGGCCAGTCCCACGTTGTGGAGGGAGGCGCGCCGTACGGTGACGCCGCCCAGCACCACCGGCTCCAGGAGGGCCACCGGCGTGATCTGTACGGCAGGGCGGTCGAGAGTGCGCCAAGGAGGCTTCAGGGCAGCGCACGCCCACACCTCACCCCGCAGGCAATTCCATCCCATGTGACAAGGCGGCGATGCACCCACTGATAAACCCCACCCCCACCCTCACCCCCACGCCGCCGGGCTGGGTGTGTCTGGGCTTTATAAAGTGCACTCCAGCTGCATCCGATCCATGAGATGTAAAATGGCTACCTGTTAAACAACTTGCACTAGATTTTTCATCGGGCTTCATACCCCCCACCCCGCCCTCACCCCCACCCCCACCCTCACCTGGCCCTGCCGCCCCACCGTCAGCTCCACGCCCTCCAGCCGCGTCACCGCCTCACCCGCCCGGAACTTCCAGGCCACCGCCCAGCGCGGGTCAGAGCCTGTCGTACCAAGGATGTCGTACACTGTCGTATCGTCCAGCTTGATCACGGCGCCGTCGGCGTCGTACCCTGGAAGGGCGACAGGGAGGGGGCACGGGGGAATGAACGCATCAACGGCAACCCTAGGATGCCCGGGCGGTCGCAATCGCGGTATGACGGGGCTGACGACAATGCAGCGGGCTGTTCCACACACCCAAAGCCCGCCCCCCCGCCCGCCCGTCAACCACCCACCCACCCAGCGTCTCCCTTCCCGCCATCCACTCCTCCGCCGCCCGCAGCGCCTCCTCCGCGGAGCCGCACAGCCGGTTGTCCGGACTCACGGCGAACCCGGCAGCCTGGGCGGCCCCTCACCGGAGGGTGGGGGGGGGAGGGCGGTGGGGGCAGAGAGGAGGGAACACAAATTGGAAATCGGCAAGGGAAGAGTGGGAGGAGAGAGAAGGGGGGTAGCGGCATTTGGTGGACACATTTTCAAACTGCGCTGCTGCCAGAGCGACGGGGAGAAGGGGGGGAAGCGTGGGAAGGCCGAGGGGTCCTGGGGTGCGGCCGAGGCCAGCCTCCTATACCCCCCTCCCCCAGCCACACATCCCATATCGAAACCGTGGAGCCGTGGAGCCATACACCCTAGACCACCCACCACCACCCACCACCCGCCCACCACCCGCCCACCACCCGCCCACCACCCGCCCACCCACCTGCAGCCACTGCAACGTGTCCCAATGGCTGGGGAGGAGGGGACCCGCGCCGCCGCCCTCAGCGGCGCGATCTCGATCTGAGGGGGAGGAGGCGGATGGGCCCTGGGGGCAGCTGCGGGGTGTCCGGCCCGCCGGGGGCAGCTGCGGCGGCGGCGGCGCCAGCGCAGCGTAGGCGACGAAGCTGAGCCGCCGGCGGCAGCACTCGGCGGGGTCGATCAGTCGTACGGCACCCGACGCTGCGTTGCGGGTGTTGGCCAGCGGGTCCAGACCGGCCGCCCGGAGCTCCCCATTCACCAGCTCCAGATCGGCTGTGCGCACAAACACCTCCCCCCGGACATCCACCCAGGGGGGACCCGGAGGCGAGGTGGCGACCGTTGCGGCTGTAGCAGCAGCAGTACCGCCACCACCAGCAGGAGCCACCGTTGCTGCTGGAGCAGCAGCAGTAACAGCAGCTGTGCCGGGCCCCATAGCCGCCACAGCGCCGCCCGGCGGTGGTTCCCCCGGTCCCGAGCTCCAGGATGGGCCCCGCAGCAGCCAGTGGGGCAGGCCGGTGATGCCGCCGCGGAGGGCGTTGTGGGTCACGTCCTCGCCCAGGGTGCCGTCGCCCCGGGTGGCCGCCTGCGGGCCGTCCGAGGGGCGACGGCATCAGAGGAGGGGCATCAGAGGGGCATCAGAGGAGGGGTCAGTCGGAGGGGGTATAGGGCGGGGAATCAACAGGCGAACGGCAGGGGCGGCAACAGGCGCAGCGGGGCACCGTGCAGCGGGACTGGAAAGGCAGGGAGAGGAGTGGGTAGCAACGATACTAGAGGACAAGGGAGAGGCAGGGAGCTGTACGGCGGCGAGGCGGGGCATCTAAGAGCGGGTGGACGGCCCCGACGGAGGGGCCCGAGCATGGGCCGACCGGAGACATCCAGGGGTTGCCATTCCCCGTGTTGTGTAATAGTACGACGACGTGATCGTCCTGGCTCCCCCGGGGGAAGACGAGGAACATTATGTCGTCGCACAGTAATCGTGCCGTACAGTCAGTAGCCCAACCGCCTCTCCAGTTCGGCTCTCAGCCGAGGGCCCGGGAGAGAGTGCGAGACACACGCACCTCCTGCAAACAGTACCTGCCGTCACTTGTACGGCGGTACAGCACCCGTACAGCCAGGCCGTCCACCTTGGGCTCCACCACCCATCTCGTACAGCTGCTGCTGCTCCGAGAGGCAGGGACGGCACCGGCGGCGGGGTCCGGCGGTGGGGTCCCGGTCGGAGGTGCAGCAGCCCTTGCCTTCCTGCCTTTGCTTCGGCTGCCCCGTCCGGGGCTGGGATTGGGGCTGGCACCAGCACCAGCACCAGCGGCGGCCGCCGCCGCCGCATCTGCGGTCCTCCCGGTGGCGGCCGGGCCGGCGGAGGGGGAGGTGGAGGCGGCGGCCGCGGTCAGCTTGGCCAGGGTCTTGTCCAGCCAGGCGGCGACCTCCTCCTTGGAGTTGACGGCTGCGAGGCTGAGCATGGGGACGCGATGGGCGACCTTGCCTAGGGGCGATGAGGGCGGGAGGGGGGCGCCCTGGCGGGGCAGGCGGGGGGTGGGGGGTGGGGTCAGACTGGCCGACACATACACGCTCAGTTATCTTTTACACACACACACACACATACACACAGACTGACTGGGGCGGGTTCCTTTTCTAAACACATACAGATTGACAGACAAACTCCGACAGCCTGCTGACATGTTCCGACCTATGCAGCTCGTCATTCGTCTTCAGTCCTGATAGGTATCCTTCTGATTGCATTATGGGTTGGGGCAGGGGCGGGTTGGCGACATACGGCCATTTCCCGGGCTTGCCTACGCCCCCTGCATGTCAAGAAATCCTGCTCTGCCTCCTGCCTACGAACAACCAGACTGGCAGACAGACAGACAGACTGACTGACCGGGCGGCGGCACGAACAACGCGTCAGGGAATGAACAGAGTGCGAGTATGGCCTTTTTTAGTGTAAAAGAAAACTGAGCCGCGAGACGCGAAGTCCAGCGTTACAGGCGATGTGGGCAGCCTTCTTGTGCATGTGTGCGCGTACGGCAAGGAGGGACGAGCAACACACTTGTCGTGTTGTGTGATTAGAGGAGGGATCAGCTCCAGGGGTGGGGCATTGCCCGCTTGATCGAGTGATGGTGCCGCGCAGCTTTGTCACAGTGTGCGTCATCTTCCGGGCGCACGGCTGCGCCGTACAGCCGTACAACACAAACTCACCACGGGCAGCACCACCTCCTCGGGCGCCTCCCCGCGGATCCGTCCCACCAGCTGGCGGTACTGCATCTTAAGATCGTCGTACGCTGCGTCGCTGCGGTTTCGTGTGCGACACGGACGGCAGTGGTGGTAGGCGATCCGGGAGGGCCAGGTGTGGGTGCAGGGAGGCGTTAGTGGTGTTGGGGTTCAGGGTGCCGTCGGCGATATGATGTCCTGACTGTGTGTGTCCATCCATCCATCCGTCAGTCCATCAGTCCGTCAGTCCATCAGTCCGTCAGTCCATCAGTATGCGAGCGATCGCTGTCGGTCAGGTGAGCCTCAGCCGCGTGGCGACAGCGGGCCAGGGCTCCTCCCCATCGCCCGCTGCTGGTGCTGCTGCTGGTGCTGCAGCCCGGTGTCGCGACGGGTACTCCCACCCTCACCCCCAACCCCGTCAGCCAAACGATTGGCTCACTTCTAGGAAGGGGCTAACTTGGGCCGGTTCCTCCAGGATCCCCCAAACCTGAAGGGTTCCCCGGAATGGCGGACACGCACCCCCGGCCCGGCCCAGCAACCGCACCCAGCCCGCCCACCTAATTTCAGGCCGCTGCTGGTTGTAGTACAAGTCATTATGAAGGGCGAGCGCGGCTTCCAGCTGCCGCATCCTGACCAGGTCCGGCCCGCCGCCGTCAGCGCTGGTGCCGGGGTTGGGCGGGTCGGCGGCAGACAGGGGAGGGCCCACACCTCCAGGGTGGCGCCCGGCAGCCACAGGGAACCCCCTGGCTGAGGAGCATGTGGGGCTGCAGAGGAACGCGAGGGCTGCTCCATACGGTGCGTGGAGTGTGCCCGGATGGCGAGGGAGCGGCGCCAGCACGCGGGGCAGCATGGCCGCCAGGACGCGCCGCATCGCGCCGCGAGGTTGCCTCGAGGTGTCGGGGCGGTCCGCTGAAACGAGCTTATTGTTCAGTCGGCCATCGCATGACGTCTGTATGCGACCATGTGCCGAGAGCTTCCACATTGTTGTGCAAGCGGCTTAAAACTGCTACGGATTCGGCGACCGCGCATAGTTCGTCACCCTGTGCATTGGCAAAGTATGATTTTCAATTTGTCATGTCGCTTTTGGAACACGTCCAAAGCCGCAGCGAGAGTCCCAAGATTTGCACCAATGTTATCGGGCATCGTTATACGTGTATGTCACAACTGCATTGGCCCGTTGCAGGGGACTGAAAGTCGCATGTCTCACAAAAGATTCCTGAATTGACCAATGGACATCTGTGCGCCGAAATCTGTAACCGTCAACGGCCTCGAGTTGCAGTTGATTGAGAAAGAGGACATTCTTTCCTTGCTGCTCCAAATTCGATGCAACATTTTCCTTCAAATCCCACGGCACCGAATCTTGTGGTGGCGGGGTGGGCGCGTCGCGCCAAGGGTTTCTTATCTTTTGACGTCACCCTTCCAAGGTCATGTCAACACCACAACTTGGATCCAATCAAAGACCGCAATGTTGCATGCCTTATGACTGCGTAAGACAAATCGCATGCTGCTCCCCATGCGCAGTGCACCCCAGCGCACGTACAACACTATCTGCGTGGAGCTGCACTGTCCAACTTCTCATTCAACAAATGTCGCCAATGGCTTCCCAATTCCCATTCTCTGTAAAACCACCGTCCTCCACTATTACCAAATACCGTCCCTATGTCGGAACTTGTCGGTGGTGCTGTACACTTCTCTTTTTCGCGGTCGCGACGGTTCGCGCTACGGGCTCCACTGCTGCCACAGACACGTCGTCACTGCGCGAAGACACGACTGTGACAGTGCAGTGCAGCAGTGAGCCCTGCAGTGCAAAGGAGCAGCACATCGCGAGCGCGCTCCTTCGCGGCCGGTCATCCCTCGCAAGCGGTGACGCGATGGCGCTTCGCCGCCCTGACGCCATCCGCTCGCAGCCGCGCGCCGCCGCCGCCGCCGTGAAGATCAGTGCCCGAACCAGTAACAACCAGATCCCGCTGCTGCTGCTTCAAGGAGCGCCCAGGGAGGCCCATCCGGCGTCCGCCATCGCGACCAAGGCCTCGGGTTTCGGCGGGCAGGGAGCGGGAGGGTCGGACGTGGGCATGTCCTCGGCGCCGGTCCCCGCGGGCGGAACAGGGCGGGGCGGGACGTCCATGGCGGCGCTCCATTCGCGACTGCCAGCGGCGGCGGCGGCGGCAGCATCGCTGGCGCCTGCGACTGCGGGAGGCCGGGTCAACGATACCGCCATCCGTTGCAGCAGCAGCAGCAGCAGCAGCAACAACGCGACGAGCAGCAACACGGACAGTGACAGCGCCGGAGACAGTCGGGACGCTCCGGATGCACGGGTCTGTGATGATGCCACGGCGGCGGCAGCGGCAGCGGCGACGCCGCAGCTGTCGGGTATGACGTGGAAGGTGTGCGGCGGCGCCGCCGCGGGGGCGCCCATGCTGGATCCCGACTCGGTCACGCTTGCCCCGGACCCGCCGCACCACGGCCGTACGATGGCGGTCAACGTCAGCGGCACCAGTCCGATCAGCACGTCGGACGGGCGGCTGCGCGTCGCGGTGTCGTACATGGGTTTCAAGGTCTACACGTGAGTCGATTCCTTTCCTTTCCGTACGCTCGGGGGCCGACCCATGGGCGGGGACACGACGCTATCGACCCGCGCGTGCGCCTAGCTTCATTTATACCATGTTGAAACGTTCTTTGTGATTTGCGGCGTCCGCGGTATGCCGCCAACAACACACACACGGGAAGGGGTGTACGACAGGGAAGCTTGCGTGGTGATGTGCTGCCTTGTGCAAACCATAGCCCCATCATGGAGCACCCGACTGCATACCCGGACCCAGCAAGGCCTGACGCGTGCGAGCCGCCTCGCTCTGGCTCAGCTGGGCAGGCAGGCCTGCCGGAGGGTGCAACCCTAGCTAGTACGATTAGGTTGGGACGCGGGACCAGGCTAGTTTTACCGCACCAAGCAGGGGCGCGCCTCCGAAACGCGCCCCGGGTGCTGCAAGGACTCGAGGAGGTTGAACAGCGGACTGCGAGGCGCAGACCGCCCGGGATGGGCCTTCGCCCACTCCCTTGAGGGGGCACAGCGGTCACCGATCCTCGGGGATCGGGCACGCGCCCTTGGTTGAGAGCGAGGGGACAGAGGCCCCTTACGCCCCTTTCCCCCGTATCCGGGGAAAGTGCTTCGGCGGTCTCCCGTATGGGGCGGGTTAGCGCCCCCGGCCAGTGTCGGCCCGGCAGATATGTAACGATTCACACACACACACACACACACACACACACACACACACACACACACACACACACACACACACACACACACACACACACGCACTCCGATAAGTATATTGGTGCTTGGTTTGGGTCGGGCGGGTCTCTTATGTCAACACCCCGCCTGCTCACCCGCCCGCACGGCGGCTGCGACAGCCAGGTGCCCTACATCCCAAACGACCTGCCATCAGCCCATGCAGCGGAAGCACCGCCATCAACCCTCGATCGCTGGTAGCACACCGAAATGTGTGCCCGCCCGCCCGCCCGTGCCCCCACCTTCCTGCCCTGCCCTCCCAACACCCTGCCTGAGTATTTCTGGGTGGGCCCGGGCTCATTTTGGGTTTCTTTCTTTTTTCCAATCAAACCCACTCACCCGCCCGCCCGCCCCCAGGTACGAGTCAGCGCTGTGTGAGGCCCTGCAGTGCCCCCTGGTGGCGGGGGCGGACTTCCGGCTGCAGGTCAGCCAGAAGCTGCCCTCCCTGGCGCCGCCAGGGTCGTACAGCATGGAGATCACGGGGGACGATGCGGACGGCGCGCGGTTCATGTGTGTGCAGATCGCTTTCCACGTGGCGATGCCGCCAGGGCCGGGCGCGGCGTGGCGGGCGGCGGGGGGCACCGGCACCGGCTGGGGCGCCGGGGATGCGACGGAAGAGGAGGAGGTGGACGGCGAACGGCAGCAAGCCTAGGGCGATGAGAACAGCGAGCGCGTGAGGAATGGGCCTTGACGGCCCAATAGCGATCCATGGGTCGGCCGGTGGTACGACGCGGCGCTGACGGCCGGATGCGGCGCAGCCGCAGCGGCCGCGCAGTCCGCGCCTGCACTGCACTGCACTGCACTGCTGGCGGCCGTCCAGGACGGGGCATCTGGGCAGATGGCAGGGTTGCCCCGGTCGATACGCACGGCAGGGCAGGCGCAACGCCGCACCTAACTTTTGGGGGCGTGGCAGGAGGATTGACCATGCATCGTACTGGTCTACGCCGCCTGCGCTGACGGTTTCTTCGTGCGATGTGCGGTCCCTCCCGCCTCAGCCCCTTCGTTTAGGTTCGTTTCTTCTTCGTCCTGGCGGAGCTGTTGTATACCTATGAGCTGGCAGCGCGTACTGAGTTGGTAGGGGGCGTCAGTGCCGGCGCCTGGTCGAGAGAGTCGGGCATGGATGATCCACGGGTCATTAACCCTGGGACAGGAGTTCGCACTCCGCGGGTGATTGGGACTTCTCGCATATTGACCACACACACACACACTCGGGCGGTTATGGGTGGGCTTCTCATGACACACACAGAGGCCCCTTACGCCCCTCTCCCCCGAATCCGGGGGAGAGTGCTTCGGCGGTCTCCCGTATGGGGCGGGTTAGCGCCCCTGGCCAGCGTCGGCCCGGCAGATATGTAACGATACACACACACACACACACACTCGAGACATGGCCGCAGTCACGACGGGTGCGTTTTCCCCCTCCCCGGTGGCACGTCAAGGTCAGCAAGGCACACACACACACACACACACACACACACACGGGCGGGCGGGCGGGTTGCACTTCTAAACACACACACACGCAGGGTCACAGGGCAGACGGAGGGCGCGGCATGCTCCAGGGTGCGACAGCCCGTTGTGCAGGATAGGTCGGTTGGTAGCCACGTGCGAATGTCGGTCAGGTGCAGCTTTGGTGATGTCGCGTCTGGGTGGTTGTGCGTCCAGTAGGGTCCAGTGGGACGAAGGGCTGCAGAAGCGTTGCCGCGCGTGTGCGGAGCAGCTGACCCCACCCGAGCGTGCGTGCACAGGAGTGGGTCCTTGTAACAACTAACTATTGCACTGCTAACCCAGTTGTTACCGTTACCGTTGCCGTTGACGACCTATATTTCGTATACCGTATGAGTGGTGAGCGTCTTGGTCGCTCACCGCCATTACGCGCCCAAGGCGCCGACGCGACAGACCCTCAAACAGGGCTGGGAGTGTCTGGTGCCGTGTTCACGTCGCTGCAGCTGTTCACGTACGTTCGTTCGTTCCGTCCTTCACGAAGTGCCCCACAGCCTCCTCCGTCTTCGCGTTCAGTATCCCTCTCTCACACCACACCAACCCCATCACCTCGCCCGTCTGCGGGCTCGGGTCCACCGCTTGCGACACTTACCTACCTGCATGAAAACGTGATGGGTATAGTTTAGGCCAGGGAACCTGAGTGAACATTCCCTTGTGGACCTCGCGGCGGCAGTCATCCCGTGGTGCACTGCTGCGCTGCCGCACGGCGCCGCCCCATCGACTTGCGTTCGATCCGAACCCCGAGAGGGCCCCTCTGCCCTCTTTGGAGGGGAGGGCGAGATGAGTGAACCCCGCACGGGTGCTACTTAGGGCCAGCAGTTACGTTGCGTGTCAACGCCGGGGTGACGGCCATTGGGGGCCGACCGGGACGAAGGGCCGGCAGCCACACAGGCGGGGGTTCACTCGGGCGTGTGCCCCAGCCGCGGCGCGGTGCGCAGGACAGCAACTCAACCCCCACTCCCACTCCCTCACCCCGTCCCCGGGAAGTCCGGACACGTCGTCAACACAGTGGCTTTAAGCCAGTGGAGAGATATGTGCCCTTGCAACCAGCGTCTGGCCGTGGCTGCGGTGCAGCGCTGTTCGAGAGGTCCCCTGGGGCCCCGACTGGCCCCCGGACTGTCCCGCGGCAGCCCGAGATGTGTGCGTGTCGCACAACCCCACCAGCGCCCACGGCCACGTGTGCTCACTGCCGTGGTCGCTGGCGCATCACACTGTCAAACCCAGATACATACACGCGGATCTGTTCTCTTAGGACACAGTGTCACACGCGCTCCATGCGGCCTCCCGAACGAGCTACTAGCAGCAGCGCTGCGCGTCCTGAACATGCGTCCTCCTGCCGCATGCTGGAATGCTTGGTGTGCTAGTACCACGCGCCCAGGCAGTGCTCCGAAGAAAACGGAACTGATAGCCTTTTACAATGCCTCCTAGCAGAGCGCCCAGCACCCATACATGCATTCGTACACATCTACGGCACATGTGCCTCATCGTACACTCGCTCGCGAGGCCGCTATAAGTGGCGATCAAGCACCCCCCCTCCCTCCGTTCCAGGAGGCCTCCTGAGAGGCGCTCGAGGCCTTGCAGCCGTCAGCCGCCCCAGCTGGTAGCACCCCACTTCGATCAGCCTGACACTGCAAACCCCACCATCCCATCATCCTCATATGGCTAACAACACTATTCAAGGGGACCATGAAGAGCAGAAGATCGGAACCGCGCCTATGCGCGTCGCACCTTGCAATTCAAAGCCACATGACACGACCCGAGGTTCCAGAGTGCCGTCTGCCGCCTGTGCCCCATCACACCCGGTGGCCCGTTCTCCTTGGACTACGGATTACCGTATCATGCGGCTTGGTTGTGCCGCCTGCGTGCTTGCAAATGTTGGTTGACTCCCATCATGCCCACTGCGGCTCACATGGCGGGGGACCCGCCGGCAGTGGACCAGCGGCCCAGCCCCCCGCATACGAGTCTGAACTGAACACGCGCCATGCTGCGTGGCCATCAGGTTCTAACGGGACAGTGAAACCGCACACAGCCGCCGATGTGGACGAGGACGACGACAGCCTCGACTCGATCCTCCAAGTGACGATGTAACCCCACCCAGCCCTAAAACCAAACACACGCAACATCATCGACAGCAGCAGCACCACCACCACCTGGACCACCACGTCCTACCATCCCCACCTCCTTGGCCACCAACACCACCTCATCACCAACACCAGCTCATCACCAACACCACTGCTTCCCTCCAGCAGTAAAGCCCCCAAACCACCCAACCAACGCAGCACCCGGGCGCACCAGCTGCGCCCTCATCCGCCACCTACTACTACGGGCCGTCATCCCACAACCACCGCAGCCCGTCTTCCGGCACACACACACACACCCATTCGCCTGTGTGAGCCCCACCCAGGTGCAGGTATCACCCGAATCAAACCACCGCCGCATCACACACGCGTCCCGTGGGTCTGGGCGGTTCTGGGCGGGTTTGTCCTTGAACACCCGCGTCGTCCCGGGGGCAGGCGCAGTGATGGCGGCGGGAGGTCTGTGTCAGGGAGGCCGGCCGTTCCACGCCCATCAGGCTGCGCAATGTCAGGGCTGCAGACGTGTGATTGGAAGCGCAAACACCCACACCCACACTCCACGCCGCTGGGAGGGTGCAGCAAACTGCGAGCTGAGTTGGGATAGTCACCTCCCACCAAAACCCAACAACCTTCGCCCCTGCCGTGACGTACCCGCCGCCCCTCCGCGTCGCCCCTGCCTGCCGACCGCCCTGCAAATTAAATCACACTGCGAATCCATCAAAACAAAGCAATAACCGATGTTTGGCCCCCACAATCATTCCGAGGAAAATTTTTCGCGTCGCAGTTTTGTCATCATCCAGATCGTGGGAATTGCTTCGCGATTGTCACCTTGCCGCTGCAATGCAAGAATCCCGAAACTTACAGCGCGCGTCCAACATCCAATACTTCACAGGTCCTTCGGCGCCCCCAACCCGCACACCCTCCCTCCGCCACCGGACTCCAAGCGGCCCTGCCAGCCAGCCAGCCCCGAACAACCTCAGCGGCAGGAAGCGGTCCGCCATCCAAGGAGGGGCCCATGCGCACAAACCCACACACATGGCCACAACCGGTCCGGGTTTCATCGCTCAACACAAGGACGGCCCACAACCCGTCATCTGGCACTGGCCTGGATTGGAAGCTAGCAATCAAGCAATCAAGCAGAGGAAACGGTGGGGAGATCTCGCCCGGGGAAGGCAAGGGCGCGGCTCAACTCAGCCCAGGCCCTCCTGGGGGTTGGACCCCGCGCCCTCGCGCAGCAGCGCCGACTCGGGTCGGCCGTGTGAGAAGCTGCTGGGGTCCGTGAAGCTGAAGGTGTCCCCGCGCTCGGGCCCCCGCGCCGGCGGGCCCCAGTCCGTGTCCCAACTGTAGCGAGAGAAGTCCACCGACTGGCCCATGGAGGCGCTGAAATCCGAAGGCCCGGCGGCGCCACCACCACCACCACCACCACCACCACCATCACCACCACCACCACCACCACCACCTCGCCCCGACGGGCCCGCGCCGCCGCCGCCACTGCCGCGACTCTGCATGGGGGGATGCAGCCAGGCCAAGCCCACCGGGCCCGCCCCCAGCGACGCCGCCGCCGTGGACCGCGCCGCCGCCGCGGCCTCGTCCGCCGGCGTCGTCCGCGAGGACGGCAGCCGCGGGGCTGCGTCCCTGAGTCCGCGGTCGCCGCTGGGGGCTCCGCTGTCCTGCACACCCGCCGCTATCCCAAGCGCCAGGGAGAGGTTGCAGCCGTTCATGGACGGGTGCCGGCCGCCGCCGCGTGGTTGCGCCGTCGCGGGTGCAGCCGGGGTGGCGTAAGTCGCTGCCGCGGCGCTCCCCCTGTGGCCCGCGCCCTCCAGGGCTCCGGCCATGGCCCATGACGGCCGCGCGTCTCGCCGCGCCGGTGACCGCGCGGGGTGCGAGCTGTGGTCGGGGGCGTCGGTCTGAAGCTGTAGCTGCCGTCGAGGCAGTTGCTGCTGCTGCTGCTGGTGCTGCGGGTGGTGCCGCTCCACGAAGGCCCTCAGCTGCCTGTGCCGCTGCGCACTGCCCCGCGGCTCACCCGCGGAACCGCCGTCGGAGCAGGGGGGTAGGACACGGTAGGCGGGCCGCATGCCGGCTGACTGCAAACCCGCCGCCGCCCCATCCGCCGCCGCAGCAGCCGCGCCCTCCTCGTCGACCTCATCGTCGACGGTAACGCCACGCTGCGTGGCGCTGACGGCGCCGCCGCTCGCAAACGCCGCGGCTCCGCAACCGCCAGCCTCCGGACTGCTATGGATCGTACTGATGGACGAGATTGTCGCGCGCCGTACAGTCTGGGGCCGCAGGCCGTTGACGATGATCCCGGCCGCCGTCGCGGTGGCGGCGGTGGCGGCACCCAACTGGCTGACGCCGACACCCACGCCGCCAACACCGGATGCAGTGGCGCTTGACGAGCCGGCTGTGGACCCGAAGTGCAGCATGAGCAGGCCGCTGGTGAGGGTCAGAGAGGTGTCTTGGCGCCCCAAGTTGCCCGTCATCATCTGGCTGGTGGAGGAGGAGGTGTGGCTGAGCGTGGCGGGGCCGCCGAGGGCGCGCTTGAAGATGCGCACCGCCCCGTTGCGGTGCAGCGCCGCCGTGAGGTGCGCGTCGAAGAGGGAGGCCAGGCCCGTGTGGGCGGACCAGCTGCTGGAGCTGGCGCCGCCGTTGCCGGCCTGGCCGCGTCAGGGGGAGAGGGGGACAGGGCGGGGCAGGGCGGACCCCCGGTCAGGGAGGGGCGGGGAGGGAGGGGCAGGGGCAGGCCGGGTGGCCCGCTCTGGCCACCGCAAGCCAGACCCTGCACCCGCACCCTACCCTAGGCGGCTGGCCGGCTGCGCGCACGCCCCGACCGACCGACCGACCGGCCGATGTGCACCGCCTGAGGACCCGCCCCTGGCAGCAAACCCTTCCCTTCCCTTCACCGCCTGCTGCCGGGCCCCTCCCCCGGGTGCAGCCCCCGTCTCCCCAGGCTCCTCACCCACCTCATACACCACATGCGGCGAGTGCAGCAGCCCCGTAGGCCCCAGGTGGTGCTGCTGGCCCCCCTGATGCATCCGCGACAGCACGTCCCGCACGCTGCCGCTGCCGGTGGGCAGGTGCACCAGGGACGCCGCGCTGCCGCCCACGGACAGGCCGCCCGACAGCGCCCCCAGCAGCAGCATACTCGCCGGGCCCGAGTCCTCCTGCAGCATGCCCCCCGCCGGCCAGAACCGCGAGGCGCTGCCCGTGCCCGTGATCTTGCTCGAGGTGCTGCCGCCGAAGGCCCCGCCGCCGCCACCGTTGCGGCTGCCGACGGATGCGCGCAGCAGGCCCGTCGCCGCCAGCGCCGCGGCTGCCGCCGCAGCCACCGCCACCGCGCTGTTGGAGGAGCCGCGGAGCGTGTCCCAACTGTTGCGGCGGAAGCCGCCGCCGCCGGCACCGCTGCGGGCAATGCTGGCCGGCCGCCCGGAATGCAGCTGCAGGAGCGGCGCGCTGCCGCCGGCCTGCTGGGAACTGAACGCCCCGGTGCGGTCCACGGCCGCCTTCAACCATGGCGGTGCCGCAGCTGCGGCCGCCACAGCTGCGGCCGCCACAGCTTTGACGGCAGCGCCACCGGCGTGCAGCGGCCGCGGCTCTGCTGGTGACGAGCCTCCCTCACCAGCAGCAGCCGAGCGCTTGCCGTTGACGTGCCGCTGCCGCTCGCTGATGCTCCGCTGGACAGGGACCTGGGTGCGGTGCCCCGCCAGCGGCGTCGCCGCCGAGCCCACTGCCGCTATGCCTGTGGGCGTCCCTCCCCTGCTCGCTGGCGCCGTACCCACCGTGCCGGCCGAGCTCCGGTCACCGCCGCAGGAGCTGCTGGGCGGGTCGTTATCGCAGACGGTTGAGCAGTTGGTGATCAACCGCATGAAAAGCTCCAGGACCTGGTTGCTGTCCGCGATCGCCCCGCCCAGCTGCGGCGGCACCGCCGGTGGGCCCGCGTGCGGCGGGGGCTGCCCCGGGATACCTTCCACTGCCTGGCCGCGGCTGGTCTCCGCGCTCTGCCGGAGGCTACCCCCGACAGTTGGGGCCGAGAAGGTGAAGTCGTCGCCGCCAGTGCGGCAGAGTGCGGCGACGGCGGCGGCCGCGGCGGCACTGCCGCCGCCGCCGCTGCCGCCGCCGGCTGGCCCTGCAGTGCTGGATGAGCGGCTGTCACTGCTGCGCGCGAGCGTCACCGCGCCGGCAGCGGTGGGCCCCCCTCCGCCGCCTCCGGCGCCCGGGTGCGCGGGCTGAGTCCAGCGCAGGCCGCCACGGTGCGGCGACCGGGTGATCGTCCGCTGCGCCGTCGCCTCCGCCTCCGCGCACCACTCCGGCCGCACCTGGGCCGCTGCGGGCCCCGCTGGCCCCACCGTGTATCGCGAGCCCCTCGCCTGGCCCTGCCTGTCCGGGTGACCATCCTCGCCGGGGGGCAGGTCACCGCTCTCGATCCGCTCCAGGCGTGGGGTGCCGCCCATGGCCGTCACCGCCAGCCCCGCCTCATCCGCCGCACGGACCAGAGCCCCCAGCATGAGGAGCGCGTCCAGGCTTGCGCGGCCGCGGAGGGCGCGGGAGACCAGGTGCCGCGACCCCGCGGCGGTGAGGTCGCCAGGGTGCGGCGGCCCCGCCAGAGCTGCCGCCGCTGCACCGCCGCGGACAGCCAGGAAGCCGCTGCTGCCTTCAGAGGAGCCGGTGTCAGCACTGCAGGTATCCGCGCTCCCACGGACTATGAGGGCCAGGGGGAGGCTGGGCCCTGGGAGTCGTGTGAAGCTGAGGTTGGAGGAGGCGGGGGGTGCGACGCATGACTGGGGCTGCGGTGGTGAGGGCCCGATCCCGACACCGCAGTCCAAGCTGAGGCGGGGCACAGCTGCTTCCACCTGCTCCCTTGGCGCCGCATCGCCTGGCCCGTTTGAACCAGGCTGACGCTGGGATGGTGGGTTACCTGTATCCGCAGTGCCTGTACCGCCTTCATGTTTTCGTGTAGCCGAGGCGGCACTGGTAGCGGCAGTTTCCTGTGCATTGGCCGAGGCTTGCTGCGACTCGGTTACCTCGCTTGTCGGCTGGTCCGTGCCAGCCCCAATGGCACCAACGGCATCGCCTTGCGGTCGGCTTGTGCTTTTCGCCGTATGAGACGAACGCTTATGCTCTTTCGTATGCCTCTTGCCATTCGCAGAGAAACATCCTAGCAACAACCACTTCATCCCAGCCTGCCAAAGGCACGAGAACGCGGTTGATACCCCAACAAGGACAACTCTGAGTTATATGCATCAGATATGATAGCGCACATTTCTGTAACTAAATACGAAACGTAATTGAGGAGAGTCAGTCAACATGGCCGTTATCTTCTTTGACTCTTCCACATCCCACATGCAGCCTTACTAGGGGTCACGTACAAATAAGGCAAGTTGAAAGGCCCTAAATATCAGTACAGTACGAGGATTTAGACAAGTGTTAGCCACAGTGACCGTTTCACCGTTATTCATGTCATGATAAAAATCCTTTCTGCATACCTCCTAATCGCTGCATTCTATTGCAAGGCTGCCCATGAAAGCACCATATAATACTGTACACTGCATAACGCCAGAAGGCCTGAGTGCATAATCCTATGTGTGCCGTGTTCGCTCTTCCATCAAGAAAAAGCGTGCATTGTCAAATGCCAGTTTATGGAACAAGAGGCGGCATAAGGAACAAGAGGCCGCAAGCCGCTCCGGCTGGAACAGGCGAGCAGCGCACCGTCTAGTACCAAGTCAACGTTGTGAGGTTTTTAATATTTTTCTGTGATTCGGCAAATGTGAGAGAGAAAGAAATACGCACTTAATCAAGCCAGGGAACGTCAACTGAACCCATGCATTATGCCGCATCCCGCACGATCCCGCGGAGGCGCGCAGCTCCCACACCTTACCTCCCACTGGAAACCTTTCCTACCCTCTCTGGTCCTCTCTCGCAAATGTCCTTCGTCTCGCAGTTCGCCTTCGCACACCAATGCCCCAGAGGAGGCTAATGGCTTCCACGACCCTCCATGACCTGTTCACCACCCGGCGCAATCTGGTCCGCTCAAAACCGCCACCACCCTGCAAGCCCACGTGGAAGAGTTGTATCGAAGAATCATTTGCACCGCCACATGGGAAACGAGTGAAGGGCAGTGTTCCTTCAGTATTCCCTAGTATTCCAATCATCCACGACCCGACCAGTGTGCTACAGCCCCCAACAGCCAAGCCAGCGAGCGCAGTGGCCCCCCGCCTGTGCTACTGCCATTGAATACCACGGAAGACCGCCGCTGCCGCACATTAATCTGATAGGAATGCGCCGCGGAGGCCGTCTGGGGCAGCCACGTCACTGCGGCTTGGTGGCGATGGTGACTGCGCCGCTGTTCTCCCCGTCCCCTAGCAGCGTCTGGCATGCCAACCTCCAGCTGGCGGGCTTCTGCGCGTGTCAGGACACGGTCCGGGCCATGGAAATCGCAGCAACTCAGGCCAGGGCTTACGAGATGATGAATCTGTTGCAGTCCGCAACCCTGTCAGTCTCGGCCATGAGACACAAACAGCACTGGCCAGGATTGGCCGTCACATTCGGGGACAAACTGTGTCCCGTGAATGCACTGCGGCGGTGACATCCGCACCCCATGGCACTCCTTTGGCCTTCCCATTTTTGATCCCATCCAACCGGTCTCCTTGCAGAGCCATGCAGTCATGGGCACGTCGTGCATCCGCCTCTCATTGTACGAGACACAGGCTGCGACCGCCCGGGACATCTTCTGTCTTACCCCGGAGAGCTTCTTGTTCTCGACTGCTGATTTGTCCGAGAGCAGTTCAGCGCCCTCACGAACCTGCGGCCATGGCATCTCCGGTCAGCCAAGGGAAAACATGTCAAGACCTAACCTCCTGCTGGTTTTTGCGGACTATGTGCGCCGACTCATAGTGTATTGGGCAAGGGCGGCCCACGAGCCAAGCACACGCGCGTGAGCACGTGGGCGGTGCCCAAGCCGCTTCCCATAACAACAGGCGCCTCCAGGTGGGGGGAGATCTACGACGCGCATACGACTACGACTCAGCCACTAGCACCAAGAAGCCCTCCCGACGCCATCCGAGTAAGTCGCACGTGCATCTTGCCTCAACGATGCATGTGCCACAGTTGCCAACGCCGCCGCACTGCCAGACTTTGCCCCACGTCGTGTACAGGTCCACCTTCTCGGCCAAAAGAACCGTCCGCAGAATATCACCGGACTCGGCCGTTGTTTTGACAACGGGGCCTTCTTTCGTTTGCACGGTGAGCTGAATGGTTGGCGCTGACGCTGCGCGCACTGTGATGGCTGGCCTTCGCGGGCCTTTTCGTACTCGGCAAGTAAAGGTCGGCCCCGCGCAATTTGCATAACTTTTCAAGGTACTCATGTTCCTTTGATTTGCTTGTAATTGGATTACAAGTTTGCACCGCCTAATGTCCTCGGGGATGCATGTTCAATGTGAGGGAAAGGTGGCTGTACGGCTACGGACGAGAAGCAACACCCTGCATAAATGGTAGGTCTACTAAAGCATAGGCAACACTTCTTCAGATAAAAGCTTGGCACTCATGATTTAAGCCACAATGTGGAAACTCTTGTAGCCATTGCAAACTTGATCGACCCTGAGCCGGCATCGAGGCCTCTACCAATGTCCTTGAGCAAATCGTTCTACCTGCCGCAATCTTACTTGCTCTGTCTCATGTCAATCTAGCGAAGAGGTCCACGGCATACTTTGGCAACCTGATATGTCGCGCACCGAAGCGCGGGTGCTGACCGACAGGCCTTCAACTGCAAGCAGAGAAGGTGGACTTCAAGATAACCTTGCCTGGCAGCTCAGGGCCGGGCGGAAACAGGTTTGTACGGCGCTCGTCCCACTAAACGTTCCTTAGACTCTACTTCTATTCCTTCGCAGTACAACTTTTAATTGCTCCTACTTATAATCACAAGCTTGATCCTATAATACGCTTAAGTGACTCGGCAACTCTTCGTATCTAATTTGAGCTTACGAATTGCGCTTCCCTGTTGTGACTTATACGTGGCTGTTTCTTACTGGTGGAAGCTTAGAGGGCCTGGAACATGGTGAACGCGAAGACGCAGCAGCAGCTGTACACTCATGCTGCTGAACCAAAGGCTGTTCAACAGCGGCGCGCCAAGGTGAGGGGCCTTGAATGCTGCATTCTGGGTTCCTGGCTCGTTGTTTAGGGACATGGCGCTCACGCTTTCACCCGCGTCCCACCATGCGCAGTATCGCGAGGATGAAAGCGTGCCGCTGCCAACAGCCAATATCATGTTCGACCGCCGCGTCGTGAGAGGAAATACATACGCTGCCCGGATTCTTCCGGCGGACGTTACTCAGACGATTCAAAACAAGCCGAGTCCCCCAGCGACGTAAGACCTCGCGCTATCCTTGGGCCTGCATTCACGGATATTACATAATTATTCTTTTTTATCATTCTTCAATACCAGGAAAAAGAAGGCTACGCGCACGGTTCCGCCCCGGACTCCCGAGGCGGTGGAGGGGCGGAGGCACATCGACATTCAGACTGATGTGTACCTGGAGGAGCTAACGGACACAGTGCCAGAGGCGGATACATCAACGCAGACAGATGCCTTCCTCGACAGACCGCCGACGCCGCTGTTCGTGCCCCAGAAGACCGGCACGGATGCTATCACACAAATCGAGCAGGGTGAGGCACATTCAAACAGGCGGGACACTTCACCGTAGCGTGAACCTGCCCAGATCAACATCAATGGTCGGGTTGGACGTGTTGGGTTCGCTATGCATATGCTTGGCGCCCCGCCCGGTTCGCACCCCGGCCCCCTCCAAACACTCTGCCAATCCTCGCCTCTCTAAAATTCCGCGCCCCGCCCTCCCATCCCCTATCCAACACTCCCATGCGCCCTTTACCTTTCAGGCGACCTCTTTGACTTTGACTTTGAGGTCGAGCCCATCCTGGAGGTACTGGTGGGCAAGGTTCTGGAGCAGGGTTTGATGGAGGTTCTGGAGGAGGAGGAACTGGCCGCCATGCGCGCGCACCAGGAGCAGTTCGAGCAGATCCGCAACGCCGAGCTGGTGGCCACGCAGCGCATGGAGGCCGCGGAGCGTCGCAAGCTGGAGGAGAAGGAGCGCCGCATGGCTCAGGAGCGCGAGCGTGTGGAGCGCGAGCGGGTTGTGCGCCAGAAAGTTGCCGCCAGCGCATTTGCGCGCGGGTATCTCTCTGGCATCGTCAATACCGTGTTCGACCGCCTGGTATCGTCGGGCTACATCTACGACCCGGTCATGCGGGAGGTGGAGACGGGCTTCATGCCCTGGCTCAAGGAGCAGGCCATCAACTACCTGGCGCGCGGCGTCGTGGCGCGCCAGGTGGTCAACAAGCTGGTGGAGGACGCGGCGGCGGCGCTGGCGGCGAACCGGGAGGCGGTGGCGGAAAAGGCCGCCACCACGGCGGCCGCTGTGGACGCCTGGGCGGAGCGCCAGGCGGCGCTGGAGAAGCAGCTCCAGGGTGCGGAGTTGGAGGCGGTTCGCAGCCGACCCGCATTCGTGCTGCGGGAGCTCAAACCCGCGGTGGCGACGCCGGAGCAGATCGAGGCCGCGGCGGCGGAGCTGCGCGCGCAGGCGGAGGAGGCGGCCAACGCCAAGTTCGAGAACGACCGGGCGGAGGCGGCGGAGAAGGCGCGCGCGGAGGCGGAGGAGAAGGCGGAGGCGCAGCGCATCAAGCTGGAGGAGCTCGCGGCGCAGGCGGCGGCGGAGGCGGAGGAGCGCGGGGAGGACCCGCCGGAGGAGCCGCCGACGCTGGACGAGCCGCTCATCGACGTGGAGGCCGTGGTCAACGAGGCCGTGGAGGCGGTGGTCAAACCCCCGGTCAAGGAGGTGGAGGATATCGACATCATATCCTACATGCTGGATCAGGGCATCATCACCAAGGACGCCATCATCCAGTCGCTGGCGGTGCACGCGCTCGGGGACAAGGCCTACATCCACCACCCGGCGTTCGCGGAGAGCGCGTAAGGGATGGCTGGGGACTGCGAGGGGGAGGGGGCAGGGGAATGTGGCCGCCGGGTCACTCGCGCGGGTATGGGTTACGGCGTGGGAGGGGGATGGGAGCGGTTATCGTGATTTGCGGCGCTCGACGACGGTGAGGCGTGGAGGCTTGGGTGGACTGGGTTGCAGCGAGGAAGATGGTTGGGGACGCGGGGGCGGGCGGGGTTGCCTCGTTGGGAACGCGGGGCGGGCGGGGCTGATGCGGGCAGAGAGCACCCGATGATGGTGAGCTGAGCCTGGGGGCGGGCGCAAGAGACGTGCGGCAGGACGTCGCTGCGGTGTGTTTTGTACGACAAACGAGTGACGAGACCGCTGTTGGATATTTATACAGACAAAACCGAACTGCGCATGCTGCACTGCACTGAACAACTCGTGGCGGCACTGAACGATTAAAGGTCATTGGGGAGGGAGGGTATGTACAGAGTTGCGTGCTCGTGTTGGTACTGACGTTTCTGTCCTGTACGGTGACTAGGTGGGCGGTTGCCCCTAGTGGCTGTGCTAAACGTCAAGGGGGACGCACGGTGACGGCCTTACTGGACAGACGGTGCGCGTGTCGTTCCTTGAGCATTTTACTTCCCCGTGTTGTTACTGGTGGTGGTGGTGGTGATGATGGTGGTGGTGTGGGACACTGATGGGACCGGCGGTGCATCTCGCCGCCGCCCGCGCGAGACCAGTCACAAAACGAGCATTAAAATAAATTGGATGTTGTTGACTGGCGTCCGCCGTCTTTGCCGTGTCATCGTCCCCCATGCGGTGTGTACTGTGTGCACGGTGTGGTGCGTGCTTTGTGCCGTGCGTGGTGCGAGGAATGTGACTTGCCGTGACTTCGCGTGACGTGCCGCTGACGGTCGCCGCATGACTGACACGAGCTCTTCCCAACATGACAGCAACACACAGGAGGGGATGACGACGGTGCCGGAGCGCCCTGGAGGGCGGATGTTGGGTCGTGTCCCTGGCTGCGCACGCAACGGGTGGGCTGGGCTGGAGATAGGACGGCAAGAGGGCGCTTTAAACCTTTAATGATGACCCGTTCTTCGGGCATCCGTGTTGCATCGCAGTGCGCTGCAGTCCAAACCAGTGCATGGACATGTGTAGTAGTAGTAGTAGTAGTAGTAGTAGTAGTAGTAGTAGTAAGAGCACATGGGCTGCGACCTCTGCTCACGCCCCTTGGGGCTGTGAGGTCAGGCGTCCCCGCCCAGGGGCCAGGGGCGCGCCTCTTCACGCAGCTCGCCATCGGCCTCAGGGACAGCAACCATGGACAGCAGTCGGGGACAGCAGCTACGGTATGTAGGGTCCAGGCTCACACGACAGACCACGGACGCCAAGCTCGAGGGACCTATGGCGTCTGTGCGCTCGTGCGGTGGTCATGCCGCCGCCAGCAGGCGGTCCGCCACAATCCCGGCGAGCAGCAGCCCGCCCGCCCACTTGTTCGACACAAACTTGGCCATACAGTCAGGCCCGTCCGACAGGTCAACGGTGTACACCTGCCAGGCGAGGTGCGTCGCCATCGCGCCCACACCCACGTAGTACGGCAGCCCGGCGCCCGCCGCCAAGCCGGTGACCACCAGGCATGTCGTGGACAGCGCTCCGAAACCCGTGAACCAGGCCTTGCTGCGGTCTCCGAACAGCAGCGCCGTGGACTTGATGCCTGCTGTCACGTCGTCGCGCTTGTCCTGATGGGCATAGATGGTGTCGTACACCAGCGTCCAGGCGACCCCGGCGCCGTACAGGGGCAGTACGACGGGCCAGTTGCAGGAGCCCGCTACGGCGGCGTAGCCCATCAAGGCTCCCCAGTTGATGGTGAGTCCCAGGAAGGCTTGCGGCTGTGGAGGATCAGCACGCGGCATGGCGGGTCGGCGGCAGCCGCAATATCTGCTTGGTCGCAGGACCTGGGGCATCAAGTACCTCAACCCGTATACGGGGCCCCTTTAGTCGTCCACGTTACTTGCTTCCCGCTTCCCCACGCAGCGCCGTAAACGCGGCCAGTTACAGCAACCACCCAACGGCCAACCGCCCAAGTTCTGACCAACGGCCTACCCCGGCCGCTCCAACCCACCCCATGGCCGCTCCAACCCCCGCCCTGGCGCCAGCACGTACCCAATACGTGATTCTCTTCATCAGAGGGTACGTCCCCACCAGCACCAACGAGGATGCGCCCAGTAACTGGCTGCGGATATGAGACGGGGGTGTGGTTAAAAAGAAGCAGCCCGGGGGTGTGGTGTGTCGTCAAGGGGACAAGCCGAGACAACGAACCACCGGGTGATTGCGAGAAATCCGAGAAATGAGCGCCGGCGCTGTGGCCCCCGCTGAGTAGAGCCCCCGCTGTGAGGGACAGGGCGATGCTCACCCAGGTGCAACTGACCTGTACTGGTTCAGCTGCAGCAAGATCATCAGCCCCAGGGACAGCTGCAGCGCCAGAAGCCCTGCGGGAGCGGGGACACGGCCTCACGTGTCAGCAACTCAGCATCCACCGTGGGAGCCGTGGGAGTCAGACCGTCGCGACGCGCAGCGCCCGAAGCAAACCCACCCCAGCCCATCCATCCGGACCAACCAATCCCACCCCACCCGCACCACCCCACCCCAAGCCCAAGGCGGCAGAGGCCCCACCTATCGCGTCCCTCGGCGTCAGCGTCCCGGCAGCGAGTGGCCGCACCCGGGTCCGCTCCACTCGGGCGTCCAGGTCCCGATCCCACAGGTCGTTGATCGTGCAGCCCGCGCCTCGGAGCAGCTGGGGAGGGGAGGGAGGAGACAGGGCCCGTCAAGAGCAGGGATGGGAAGGGATCGGCAGCGACCCAGAAGCACCTGGGCACAGTGCGCCCAGCTGCCAAGTGCTGACCCTGCCCGTCGCACCGCATCCGCCCAGTCGGGGCCTTGGGCTGTCATCCGCAGTCACCTCCCATCGACACAACCATGATATCAATAAGCTTTTCATGGCGTGCGCGCTGTGTCTGCTGCGGTATTTGGAACGGGCAACGGTGGGCGCGCTCTCGCGCTCCGCCGCGCATAGTGACTGTGAATGAATGCCTTCGCGAATGCCCGGCACGAATGCAAGCCATCCACTCACCACCGCGCCTGTCCCGAACAGCGCCAACATGAGAGGGTCCGGCAGGTGCCCCGGGGGAGCGGCCAGCGCGATGGACCTGCGGTGTTCCACCAGGCAGCACCATCAGCTCAGGGGCGACACGGCAATGCAGCCGGAGAGCAGTTCCTACCAAAAACACGGCAAGGCCAGCAGCCACGTGCCGATGGGCTTGTCGAGACGCATTAGCTGAGCGTATGGCACCAGTCTGGCTGGTAGGTTCCGCATCAACCAGTTTCCAGTGGGAGCAGCTGCTTTCCCGGATGCCTGCGTTGATAGCTACCAATAAGAAGGGAAGGAAAGGAAAAGAAAGGAAAGGAAAGGAAAGGGGAGGGAACGGGGAGCAGAACCAGCGGGTCGGCCCAGACCAGCAGGGCAGCCGTAAGCAGCCACTGGATCCAGCCTCGCGTCATGGACCTACACATCGCCGGAGGCTTGGAAGCATGGCACATGTTTGTAGATCGAATCGGCCAGAAGTACTTGGGCCATCATCAGTTGATGACAGGAACAGCCCGTCGGTCCGCTCTCGGGCTGCTGCGTGAATTAACTTCAATACAGTGGTTTCGATGCCTGCATTGCTTGCACTCCGCAACCGGCCAATGAGGGCCGCAGTAGCCATTTCCAGTCTAACATAGCCCAAGAAGATCACGCTGTAACAATTCAACCGACTAATTCAAGGTACAGTACAGTTGGCGACATAATAATAAAATTTCCTGGTTTTAATTGCAAAACGGAGTGGTCTCGGAGGCTTGACGACGTCTGTGGGAAACCTAGCGGGCTTTCCGATTCCACCACATAGGCTCGCCCTCTATCATTAAATACAGGTTTGTTTCAAATGTGACTGAAATGTGCGCACTGGCAATCGTTATGCGTTTTGTCCCATGGGACAGTCGCCCAATGTTGACGATGGTACGACCCTAAGAATGCAACACCTTTCAAGTTTTACGCAGCCCCATGCAGCGAACGCATGCTGCTTGCCCTACCTGCAAAACGTCGATCGTTACGAATTCCGCCAGGAACATGCTAGAGCAGCTAGTACCTCACAGAGCGCTCTGGTACCTCAGCGACAAAGCCTTCCGCCCTGTCCGGTGTAGGGTTGGACACAGCGACATGGTCGCACTCTTGCCCCCGTTTCCCCCTTCCGGTAAGAGGCCCAAGCGCCCGCTTTCATCCGCATCAAGCAGAAATGTGCGCCTCAGCAGTTTTATCAGGTTCCAGAGTGCCCATAGTGAACTTCAGGTGGTGTCGCAACCTTTCGGCGGACAGAGACTCGGCCTCACCCGCTGAGGCGATATAAAGCGATGCGCAGGAGGTCAACGAAAATACGCGCATACACACATGTTTTTGGTAAACACACACAGCGGCACGCGCGCACCCGCCAAGATGGCGCTAAGAGACAGGGGCCTCCTCAGGCAGGCAGGGCCGCGGCGGCCATCACACGGCGACCCGCCCGGCGCTGAGCGGCACTTACGACGGGGCCTACGCTGCCGCCAGGACTGTACAGCCATATACCATATACACACCGATCAGAGCAGCAGGATGGGACCAAGTCATGGGTAATAGCCATAGCCACCACCAGACGCGCACCGTTACGGGGTTGTGAAGCGGCGGGATTCTAGGGTACGGCGCAGGCCCTAGGCCGCGGCCCGGCGCCGCGCCAGAACCTGCTGTACCCGCCGTGAGTGTCGAAGTGCAGGGTGCCGCGCCTTGGCTGAACAGCTAACATACAGCGTGTGTAAAACCACGCTCGATCTACATTCAAGCACACAGTCCTGCCGTCCCGGCCTCTCCAGTGTTGAGCCACCCAGCACCCAACGCTCAGAGCCCCAGACCCCCACCCCCAAGCTCTACACCAGTAATCATCGAGGTCCACTCCGACCAGGATACCCTGGCTTACGGTAACTATAAACGGTGCTGATGCCTTGAACCCCGACAATCCACAAATGCTACGACAGCACGTGAAAAGCAAGCAAAATGTGATGGTTGCCCATTTAGTGTTCGTCAGTGATGGACCGGCGGTGGACACACTTCGCTCCCCCCACCACAGCGCGTGTCCTGCTTGCGAGCCAACGCGTGCACGCTCGGGACACAGCTGCGCAGCTGGGTTCCGAGCCCCCACAAAGCGACTGATTTTTCAAGAGAGACCGTGCGCAAGAGGCAGACCGCAGCGGCACGCAGCACCACATCGCGACGTTTCGCGCCTCTCGATAGACCGAAAAACCAGACTGGAGCCTCTCCTTGTTGCAGTTTCTACCCGAGGCATGACCACTTCTCGATCGCAGCCCACACACGCTTCGGCCACCGATCTACCGAATCCCAGCCAAACAGAGAGCCCGCGCGCCTTGCTTGGCGGATCAGCATTTGTTTTCACCACCGCCCATACGTGCTGGAGTTCAGGGGAAAGCAGCCAACCGCGCTGTATAACCCACAAATACATGCTGCTACCTAGAAAGCCTCCGTTGATACTTGGCCGAATGCAGCCTTGGTCACCGAGCGCCGCAAAAGAAATTCATCTCTTGCGAACAATAACCTTCCGCTGCGCCACCAAGTCCCGCGCTCATCCAAATGTGCATCTTCCGCGCGCCTTCAGCATCCCAGAGACCCAGCTACCTCACTCTCCGTCGAGCATCTTCCCCTATCTACTCTTCTCGTCGTGTACGTGGGACTGCAACAAACATGAACAAACCACGCCGTCTCCAACGCGACCCCCGTCGAACGCGTCCATACATACGTACGCTCGTAACGTGGGTCCGCAAACAAAAAGTGTCGAGTGCGATGGTGAAAGACAATGCGCTGTAGCCATAATGCCCGCCCGCACTGCGCGTCGCAGACAATCTTGTCGCGGCCCCAGCCGAAGGCAGCCATGGGAACCGGCCCAGCCATCAGCGCAACACATGGGCTAAAAGGGCACCCGAGGGGATGGCCTGCCGGGGTGCCTGTGACAGCACCTGCCCTGGAGTCTCCAAGGACGCAGCAGGTTAAGGCCGCGCCTGCAGTGGCGGCGTGCTGTGCACGGCCACTGGCCCCGCCCCTGGGGGCCTCTTCCACCAGCAGAAGAATACATTGCTGCAAAGCTGCTGTCCCTGCCATCAACCAAATTCCCAGCATCTCGCCTCGCAGCGAGGCGCAAGGGCTGCCGGCCTTTCTACCGTTGCCGTGACACAAACCCAGGGGCTCTGGATACGCCCTTTCATGGATCACCGAAACGCACGTCATCTGACGCAGCGCATCTCTGCCCAGTGACCACTCAAGCACCGTTGGATGATGCTGCCCTACCTTTTCCAACTCCTACGGACACGAGACCAGGTAGGCCGTGCGGCGCCGCAGTGCCCCAGAGCCTTATTGAAGTGCAGGATTGTTCGGCGACCCATGGGTAACCCGTTCCATCATTCACGCATCATCTACGCGTCGTACTGGACGTACTGCCTGAGTACGCCTCCCTTGATGCCAGTCCGCTTGTACTCCTTGATCAGAAGGTTCAGGCCGCCGTGCTTGAGCAGCAGTGCGACCTGCGCGGTCGCGAGCACCGCCGGGGTGTTCAGATAAGAGACCTGCCCGACCCAAACCGCCGGGGTGTTATTTTATCCGTGTTCTGTGAGCAAGGATGACTATACGTTATATATTCATTCATCAGGTGAAGGCACTGCCATGGATCGGGCGAATGAAATCCGCCCCATCCCGCAAAGCCATTAAGAAAGCGGTCAACCGCTGCCCATCGTACTGCAACCCACAGCTCGCAACTCGAAGGCACGCCATTTTTTCAGCGTACGGGCCTTTCCAACGGCCGCGGATGCTGCAATGACGCACCTGGCTGTCCTCAATCTTGAGCAGCTCCGGCTGGTTGCACGAGCGCATGTCCAGCAGCCGCAGGCTGCCGAAGGCCGCCCCGCGGCGAACGCTGCTCAGGCCGCTGATCAACGCGTCACGCAGACCTGCACTTTCGCCGCCCACGTTCGCCTACAGTAAGGGACGGTGGCGCAGCCCTGCCTGATACTGAGGATACCAGCAGCCGCAGACCAAAGAACGATCGATGCGCACAACCATGACAGAGAAACAAGCCAAATCAGAGCACAGCATCGCCGTCCCTAGACAATCTCTCCCCCCTCGGCCAGGCTTACGCAAGCCCGCCCGCTGGGGATGGTGGCTCTCCCGGTTGTGCTGCCCCTCGCTCTGACCGCAAGGCTCACCCCCATGAAGCAGCCGCGGAGGTCCAGCCGCTCCAGGGTCTTGAAGCCCTGCCGCAGCGCGCCCGCCAGCGCCACCAGAGCATCGCCATGCGCGGGCGAGGAGCGGTAGGCCTTACCGCCGTTGGGTCCCGACGTGTCCACCAGCAGGTGGTTCCAGTCGCTTGTGTCCTGGGCCGTGGTGCTGCCGCTGTTCTGGACCACGCAGCCCAGGCTCAGTTCCTGGGCGGGCACAGGTGGATGTGGATCACGACACGGTCACACATCCACGCCGAGGGGAGAGCGGGACGAACACGATGGGAGGGGTCGACCGAGCAGCGTGGCGTGGGGGTATAGGAAAATTGGTAGACATATCAAACTGCGCTGCTGCCAGAGCGTGGGGGCCTCCCGTACGCTCTGAAGAGCAGCGCATGACACGAGTGGACTTGACCGAGCGATGGACCCAGAGCAGTGAGTGTTCCCCCCCGTGTTGCTCCCTGCACTCCATATACCCTGCCGCACCACCACAGGTCGACGGCCCTTGCCTGCATACCCGGCAAGGCACGCCGGCCGCCGGCACGAACCATCACGACCGAGTGCGGCCCCCCAAGGCCCTGGCCCCCCCGGCTCTCACCCGTATGCTGCCGGCGCGCGTGAGCATGTCCCCGATGAGCGCCTTGCCCGCCTGCCAGCCCAGCCGGCAGCACTGCGCCCGCAGCACGTTCAGGCCCTTGTGGCTCATCAGCTTGACGAGCGCCGGCGCCGCCTTGTCGCCCATGTCGGGGTTGAAGCTGATGTCCAGGTCCCGCAGCCCCTCCGCCGTCATGCAGTTGTCCGCCAGCGTGATGGCCGAGGCGCCGTCCATGCCCACCTGGGGCCGGTGTGGCGCGACGACGTTTTGCCATGTGAGACAAGAGCTGGAGGGCAGGGCACGAGATGGAGAGCACATGTACGGGCTCCGGCAGCGGAAGCGCCTGGGGGGCACTCTCGTGGGGTGCAAGGACACCATGCGCCTCCAGGATGCCCCTCGCCGCTGGACCCCCCGTTCCCGCACCAGTCGTACCTGTCTGAGCTTGAGCACCGCAAGAGTCCGGTTGCCAGCCAGCGCCGGTGCCAGCGCTACCACGCCATCGGGTCCGAGCTGCGAGAGGGCGACACCAACCAACTTCTTTGTTATAATGTGTGACTCCCAGACAACATTCAAGGACCACCCTCTTAGGCTGTCATGAGCGGCCGCCAGAGGAGGCTCCAGCCCGCTCCGTCCCGGCACCGTGCACGTACATACAGACCGCATGGCTGATGCCCTTCTTTCCAGTGGCGCTACCCTTATGCTCATTAGCGGCGCATCTAAGTTGAGAGGAGGAGACTGCCGCCCCAACTGCCCCTCTGTTTTCCCCGCATGGGAAGACAGTGCTTCCGTGGTCGTTCTGTAGAGCTTGGTTTGAAAGCGCCAGGCCCGGTCCGATGTGCAACACACACAAGTATTTTGGTACTTGGCTTGGTTCGGGCGGGTCTCTTCTCTAAACACACGGTTCAGGTAACCAAGGCGCCCAGTGCACACATGCAAACCCTTCGCCCTCCAATCAAAAGCTCCCTGAGCAGGTCTGCTCCCTGTCGCTTCCTTACTACCAGATTCCAGCAAGTCTGGTCCAATAATAACGCCCTAATGCGATGCGTCATAATCTCGAAGGGCCCGCAGCGCACCTTATTGAAGGACAGGTCCAGGTGCGTCAATATCCGATTCGTGGACAGCAGCGAGGCGTATGCGGCCACCGACGTGCGACCCAGGGACCCGCCCGTGCCTGCGGCAGCACAGGGAGCATGCTGTCATTGCCGCTCGCTGCTGAGAACACTTGCGCCAGCACCCACAATCACCCGTCCCTTAGCCAACACCCGTTGTAGCAGCCAGGCGCTCACGTAGCTGCACGGTAAGCCTCGACGACCCGCTAACAACGGTGGAAGCACAATGCGCTCTTGCCAGAACCCTAACCACGCGTGCTTGCAAACGGAGCGCATCTTCTCAAATCCGGCGTAGCATGGGACGTCGCGCGTGAAGCATCCGCCAACGAGAATCCACGCGCGGCCGCCTACCGGGAATGGACGCCATCAGCGGATGGCGCCCCACCACCAGGTGCCGCAGAGCCGGGTGGCCCGTCAGCCCCTTGGCGAGGGCTGTCAATCCGGCGGGCGAGACGTCCGTCTCCGCAGCCGTGTACACCACCAGCGACTCCAGCTTCGGGCACGACTGCGGGGCGCGGTCCATCGTGCGCAGATAAATACACGACATGAGTGTGCGCGATCATCCAGGAACAGCCGGCCTGCGCCTGGCTGTCGGCAATTCATGGCGGCTTCCGGGACCACGACCGATCAGAGGGGGCAGCCAGGCAGTTCCTGCATGCAGCCGTAGCTCCCGAACCCTTGAGGCAGCGTCCGTCAGAGGACCCAGGGCTCCACCGGGTCTGCGGGTCAGACTGACAAGCTCGCAGCAGCCAGCGCCCGTGCCCGTTGGCCCCCTCGCACCTTGACCGCATCTGCCAGAAGCAGCAGGCCGCTGTCCCGGATGCGCTCCACCTCCTTGCCCGCCGAGTCGCGCTTGGGCATGAAGCGCAGGGTGGCATTGGAGATTACGATGCCCCGCTCCAGGAGCTTGTGCCCCTCCTCCGTCTCGCCCGTCACCACGGCCCTGAGACCCACATCCAATGGTGTGGCAGTGTAGGGGTTAAGAAAAGAGTTCGGTGATGCGCTCCGGCGAAAGCCGCATACCATATTCACCTCCCGCGCCCATTCGATGTTGAGCTACCCTTACGAGTGTCGAGCCAGCATACTGGGTGCGGTCAGGATGGCTATCTTCGTCATGGCACTCTCCCCACTGCCCAGCGCAGATACAGTACTTCGTGTCAGCTGGGCATTGGTCACGCATTACCGCGAAACCCAGATCACCAACTCGAAATAATGTCGCACTCACCGCAGGATCATAGCCTCGCAGATTTCGTGGTAGAGCGCCGCGCGCAGGGTCTGGTTGAATTTGTTGATGCCCAGTGTGCGGTCCGCCAGCGACAGGATGTAGTCGCGGTCCTTCTCCACGGTGGCCTCGGCGTTGCGAACGTCCAGCATCTCCACCACTTGCTACGGACGCGGTAGGGGTGGCCAGGCGACCGGTCGCAGCCAGGGGGGCGATGTGAGCATGGAGCCATGGACGTGATCCACCTTGGGGCGTATAGTGTCGCCGCGCGGCGCCGAGTTACGAGCGGCGTGATCACCCTGGCATTCACCCGTGCTGGGTCACCCTGCGCTTTGCCCACAGTTGCCTAGAGCCACATCGACGACATCGTTCGCTATCCAAAAATAGCTCCACGCGGCAGAATGGACCGCAACCAGCGCCCAAGCCCCCGATACGCAGAGTATCACCGAGTCCGCCCTCCTGCTCATGGCCATCCTTCTCTTGGGCGCGCACGACCGCCTCCACCCACCTTGGTGAAGAGGGGCAGCAGGATGTCGACTTTCGCGGTCGAGTCAAACGGGTCGGTCAGCAGGTTGATCTCCCTGCTGAGCGACAGCGCCGTGAGCGCCTCAAACAGGCACCACACGCGCCGCACAGATAGCGGGTTGCGCCAGGGGGCCATCGAGAACAGCACGCCGCCCTGCGGAGGGCAGGCATGGAGCGAGCGGCTCGGCGCAATGGTTAATGCCACGACATTCGCGACCGCCGGCGGGTGGCGCTGCACGACTGCACCATCTAAGCGCAGAGACGACGACCCCACGTCACCGTGACTCGGCACGCGCCGTCCGTCTCCCGGTGGACTCTCCTTTCAAGTGGTGCTAAAATGAATGCGCGGGCCGCGCACCTTGGCCGCCTCAATGACGCCCTTGAAGTCCGCGTCGGGGTGCTCCGTGAAGTCGCCCACGAAGTGCTGCGTCACCGCGAAGATGTCCACCCAGTAGTACACCGGCACGTACAGCCGCCCACCATCCGTCTCTGCGACCGTGCCAACAGGACAGCACGAACCCTTAATAGGCAAACGAAGCATCGGACGGGAACACCTTGGGACAGCTGCCTCCTGCCTGGAGGCCTGGGCACGTTCCTGGTGAAATGCTCGGGGGCGCATGTGCCCGCGCGACCGACAACCCTCCCTTCGGCAGCGTCTGATCACGACAACTGGAACCCGATGCGGCGTTTATATTTGTTCAAAGATTCCCAGACCCGATGTCGGCAATAAGAAACTTTCCCCTGCCCTGGCCCGAGGACCGCCCCCCGCCCGCGCACCCGGCAGCTCGTCGTAGTGCTGCAAGATCATGCCCACGAGGTCGCCCAGCTTGTACTGCCAGCAATGGCTGACGAAGTATGTCACGGGGCCGTAAATCTGGCAGTGACACGGGGCCGTTTCACAAGAACCAGATGAATAGGTTGAAAAGGAGGGGCGCTAGGGCTCAAGGTTTAACCAAAGATCCGAATCCCCAACCCTAGAGCCATCACTTTGACCGTGTCGCATCCTTGTCGCATCCTTCACATGGACTTGTGCCCTCCATGCATGCGCAATCCAACATCCCAACCGCGAATCGCTAGTTTTCTCCCACCACGCGCCACACACCTTCTCGCCCTGCGCTCGTCGCCAGTACTCGTGGTTGCCATCCCGCTCATGAAGGTCCGCCGTGAAGCAGTCGCCCTCCACGCCCTCAAGCCGGCACGCGCCCGCGAGCAGCGCCCACATGTAGTTGGTCTTCATAGACTGCGGGGAGAGCAAGGGAAGCCGCCCACACAGCGGCAGGCAAATGCAACACCAATCTAGGCGCCCGATGAGGGAAGGTCCCTAACCGCTCATGCGTTTTCGCAACTACAACGCGTTGATGCCATAAATGTGTCCCACCACCCCTCAACCATTGGCTCCAACCTGCCACCCACCAAGCTCTCAGGCTTGACGAAGTTGGCCATGACTTCTGCAACGCTGCGATCGCCCAAGAGGACCTGCACGCAAGGAGAGCTATGTTAGGTACCCAGATGGTTCCAAACTCCTCAGCGCATCAGAATAGCGCATCAGAATAGCAGCGTCTAATGACATGCTTCACAACATCAAACCCTCATCCCAATCAATCATATGTGCTCGGCCGACACACGTCGACGACCCCAAGCCCCAGCTGACAGCCCCAGCCGATCCTCGCCCGCAGCGCACCTGCGGCACAGCGCGCACGGTTCCTTTCGGGGTCGTCACTGAGCTGCCACTGCGCTCCACAAGAGGGGAATCTTTCCCGGACTCCAGTGCCTTCCGAGCCAGGATGGTCGAGCCGCCACTCCCGTCGCCCCTGGTAAAAGGACGCGGTGTTCGGTTGGCTTCAACTAGGGGAGGAAGCCAGCCTCCCGTACCGTCGTCATCCCCGTGACGCGCCGAGTCCCACGAATTGCTGGTGTGGGCAGAACAGGCATGCGCGCGTGAAGAACACGCGTCGGCTGCGCACCCTTGGCGTGGCGTGCGTGAGAGCGTTGCCAGCGCGTGCTGGCAGTCTCTGGATGTGTGTAGCAGGTAGGCAATCGTGCCCGCATGCGGCATGTACAGGTGTGGTGGCATTTTGTGACATGCAGGACAACCCGTGCCAGCAAGCAAACACCGCAGCGGCCCTACTGGCAGGTATCGACGCCCTGAACATGCTCAAAGACTGTCCGAGGGCAGACGTCGCGGCACATACAACAAGTAATATGCATCCCCCAGTTCCACTCTCGGTCCATCAACCTAGATGGTCGCCCTGAAACCAAGTTCCCAGCGACGGGGGGCTGTCCGCCCCGTACGACATCCCGCACGCACCGCTTGCCGCTGCCGCCTGTCGCGGAGCTAACGCGGCCAGCCACATGGAAGGCTGCCGCAGCATGCACCGTAGCAAAGATGCCGTTATCAGACCGCCGTCCGTTACCAGCTCCCGGCTTGCTGAGTGTGCTGAGCCGTGCGGGGGACTCGGACCGACCCGGCCCAGCATACGAAGCCGCTGTGCAAAGTAAAAAGCGCGTCAGGAAGAGAATTGATTATCAATAAGTGGGTCTGCCGGTCATATTTCATGCAAAAGCATTCATCAGTCGCATGCCAACTCGTGCGCAGGACACGCGAGCTGCAGGCTTCATTCGCTGTGGTTCTTCCTAGGAATGAGCCCGTGGCAGGACTCAGCCAAGCATACCTGGCCTTGACCGGGCAGGCGACGATGTAGGTGACAGGTCACATGGTGATCCCGATGACGCTAAGGGGGGCACGGTGGTCGCCGACTGGTTGAACGGTGTACCGGCAAACAACTTCAACAAGAAGGGGTGAACCGCTCGCTCCCGTAACCCCGGCGTTGCGGGTGGCCCCATCTGTAAGCAAGCAATACAGGCCCGCGACAAAAGGACCATCATATCAGCGCATGTCATGTAGGCGAAGGAGATAGCCGACGGCCAGGAAGATGGCCATATTGGCGCAGAACCAACATTACTTTCATGCAATGCCCTCCTGGTCCCTGCATCAGATTAGATGCATAGGTGTGTTGGGCTGCCCAAAGCTCCCAACCGGCTCCAAATCTGACGAAGGCAGCAACGCACATCAAGGAGAGATCCCCTTTGCAGGGGCGGCATACAGGCACACAGCCCATAAGCAACCTCTGTTCGTGTCGGTTCCCATGGAACGGCCCAGGCCGCCACGGCGAATTGCCTCTTCGTAATATTCCCGCAACCTAAACGCCAGTCACCTTGGGAGGCAAAAGGACGCCGGATGATAGCCTTAGTGCATGCACGCCTGCTGCTTTCGCTTGGTATGACAAGGATATAACTGGAACCTTCAAGCGTCGGAGACCGCAGGAACCTAATTGTCCTACGGGCTGAGCGCCGCAAATGAATCAATGCCTAGTGCTCTGATTCAGCTGAGGGATGCGTAATATGTGAAATGTGCAATTTGTCAAATAAATGCAACAAAACCTGACCTTGATTAAAGAAGCTGAGTGTTGAGTTTAATTTACAAAGTCGTATGTTTCTTTATGGGAAACTCTTGCGCTGCGCACCCACGTTCGTCGCGGGTTCTCTTATCGAGGCTGGTCGTACGCCTCCCAATACAATTTGTAATACCGTTGCCTCAGCCTGTTATGTAGTGGCCTTTTAATTCCTTATGAACTTAACAGAACATCAGGTCCCGTAACCACGCGTTGTGGCCAAAGCTGACGTACCGCCAAGCGTGCACCTTCCTCAAGCGCGCTGTCGCTCTGTTACCTACCTACCAAGTGCAGCAAATCTTGCAAAGTGATAGATCTGATATTCTGTTTGGACTCTGTGCATTCCTGGCTTGTGCGAGCGCAAGACGCCGGCAGCTTAATCAATCGTGGCCGCTGACACGGGGCGGACCCGTCTTGGAGGCTCACCACCGCCCTCACAGCATTGCCCTTCATACCTCTATACCGCGTCAGGGCGCGGGCGGTGTCTTGACACGGCGTCGTGCTGAAGAGGCCCTCTGCCACACCAACCCGCGCCACATTTTACCCCCAACTCCCCGAGACATCAGTTACTTCTATTCCACGGCTCAACAACTTCCACTTGCAATAAATCGCATCTGATTGCTATGACGGAATATCACACCGTCTACAAAGGTCCTGAGGGCGAAACGACGCAATGGGAGGACATACAGCGCCGGTTAGGTAAGGACCCTCACTGCGTCGCGGACAGAAAGTTGCCTCCAGCCCTCCAGCTCATCACCCGACAGTGCCCAGGGCCACAGCCTCAGGCAGGGCCCCAAGTACAGGGCTTGCGCCAGAATGGGGCCACTGTCGCGTGCTTGGGGTGCACGTGGATAACGCTGCGGCGTTTGAACGACGGAGCCATTGGCACTTGGCCTTGATGTACAGCGTTTGTCCTTGCACGTCGCACGTGAACAGATCTGCGACAGCCGTGTATGGAAGCTTGTGCGCTATCTAGGGCTGACTAAACCAGCCGCGTTTTCTCCTGCAGGCAACCTGCCTCCCAAAGCTCCTGTCTGGAAGCCCGACCCGTACAAACCGGAGGTCGAGCAGGCGCGGGACGCAGCCTGGGTGGAGAGTCGCGATGAGGGTGAACTGCAGGAAGCTGAGGAAGCGTTTGATGACGACCGTTTCCTAGAGGAGTACAGGTGGGTGAATGGATGGAAGGGTAGGTGGCCCGATCCAGGAGTGGGATGATGGCAATTGCTGCTTCCTGCTTTGGCCATCCAATGGACTACCGAGTTTGCGAACAGAGGGAGGTAGGGCTGCCCTGTCCCGGTGGAATTACCCGCTTTCGGTGATGTGTGATTTGGGCCAGTCTGGGCGGTTGCGTTCGGGGGCCGATGGTCTGATGCGCATGGCAGCCTATCCGCGGCGACATGCGGGCGGCCTGCATGGGCCGGTCACGCGTGCTGGCGGGGCGCAGCAGATCCGGCGTGCTGCGCAGCATCCATGGATGGGGGATTGCCAAGCGTACTGACAGGCCGACGGCTGGCTCCTTAACCATGCGCCCTGTCCATCTCCGGCGGCAGGCAACGGCGGATAAAAGAGCTGCAGGCAGCTGCGGCTCGACCCCGGTTTGGAAGCGCGGAGCTGATCCGTGGGAACGAGTTCGTCGAGAAGGTCACGAACGCGGGGCCGGATGTATGGGTGGTGGTGCACCTGTTCAAGGACGGGTGAGGCTGACGGAGGGCGGGCGATGGCTGGTGGGGCGAAGGTCCGCTGGCGGGAGTTGCATCAGTTGGGGGTCATGAGGTGACAGTGGACAAGGAAGGGGCCTCGTGGTGTGGGGCTCCTTTTGGCATGTGGGTTCTGGCGCCGAATGGGTGGCGGTGCACATAGGTGTGTCTCGCCCAAACCGACACGTGGCCCGGGTCCCCAGAACACGCTGCGTTAGAATCCATGGCTCCGCCCAACCCTTTTTCACACCCTGCGCCTCTGCGAAACTTCTCACCGGTCGTCCTGCCGGGCAGCAACACGGGCTGTGAGCTCCTGCAGCAGTGCCTGGATGAGCTGGCAGCCAAGTACCCCGCCACCAAGTTTGTGCGCATCGTCTCTACCGACGCAATCCCCAAGTACCCGGATGCCAACCTGCCCACGCTCTTGCTCTACCACGACACCAAGTGCCTGAAGCACGCGGTGGGGCTGAACCAGTTCGGTGGGGCGAAGCGCATCACGCCCGAGCAGGTAGATGCGGCTGGAGGAGAGTGGAGACGGTGACCGGCGGGAGGGCTGTGTTGTAACCATACTTGTCGACATTTGGTGTTGGGAAAGGGTGTTTAGGGAGGCGGTGCAGACCGGGCCCGGAGGCGGCACTCCGCCTGACATTTTTCCAGTCAACACCAACCCGCTCCTCACATCGCACCTCACACCGTCCAACACCTCTATCCCATTACGTCACATCACATGGCAGCGCACGGCGCCAGAGGCGCGCTCGGGTGGCTTGACTGCGGGGTTCATGCCTGGTTTGGTGCAGGTGGCGCTGGTGCCCTCCCGCCAACGCCTCCCAGATCAGATAAGGAATAGATAATTACGTGCCGTCCGAACCTCATTCCTTGGTTTGGAATTACCAATACCTGGGCCAAAATGAAAAATCACTGCCTGGTTCGGTGCAGGTGGCGCTGGTGCTGAACTCCTGGGGGCCGTTGTGCCTCAGCCCAGAGGAGGATGAGCAGCAGGCGCAGCAGGCGCAGGTGAGAGCCTTGGGGGCTCCCTCAGGCGTACGGGTGGGCAGGGCTAGCGTGGGCAGTGGGCAGGGACACGCGATGACCGATTGGGTGGGGTGTGACAGGCTGGGTCTGAAGTGGGTCCGACTGTCGGGGTTTCGCGTGGGTGTCAAGCTGTCAACGGTGTGATCACACCTGCAGACAGATACTCCGCGGGAAAGCATCGCCTTCGTCGTGATGCGTGTGGACGTACGGGTGTTGCCCGCGCAGATCAAGGCCCTGGTCGCCCGGATGGTGGACAAGAAGGCGGACGGGGACGGCGATCGAGATGAAAGCTCCGACTTCGACGATTGACGCTCTGCATAATAGCAGCAGCGCTTCCTGCAGTTTAGTAGGTGATCACGAGGTATCCCTTGGACAGGGCTGTTTATATGCAGGGTTCGAGTTGCGGCTGCTGAGGGTCCCGTGTGGTACGATCCCGTTGGTAGTGAGCATTCCAGGCACGAGTCCAGACGAAGCGGCATGAAGTGTGGGAGTCATGGAATGCGCAACATCCGGAAGGTACAAACAGCCCATGCCGTTATGGTTGTTTCATACGGCGGCCATAGCACGCCGTGCGGTCGGAGGATGTGACGCAGGTTGCGCTAGGCCCCTGGGCTCCATGGCGCCAAGCAACCCTGTTTGGGGCGCCGCCGTGCAGCCACAGGGGTGGCTGCACGGCTGAGTCGCCCGTTGGGATATGCGCGGCAGCAAGGGCCTCGGCAGTCTAGCTAGAGTACGTTGAACAAGGTGTGCGCGGTATGGGCCGTTCCGATGTGGAACCGCCAACTGGACCGTCCCAGATCGGTGCTGGTAACCTGGTGGTGCAATCAGGGTTTTGACGGGGCCGCGGCATATGCCGCCGTGTCACTTGGCCATCCCTATGAATATTGGCAGGATGTGACTGGGAAAAAACAGCTGCAAATTTACGTGAGTGCGTTGCGTGCGGCCATATTACGTGCCGAAGGCTGCCGTTAAAGGTACCGATCAGAGATGCTCGAACTGTGCCGAGAACAACTGCGCCACGCGCGGTGCGTCACGGAAGCGTGGATGGAACACGCTGGCAAGTTGCTTGCCATGTCGCGTTTCCATCCAGTAAGAATGACTTGCCAAGAGGTGGAGGCGTTCAGGCCACTGTGTTACGACATGCCTCTCACCAATGTCAGCATATGCAGAGCTGGTGGAATTTAAGCAAAATCTGGAGCTGAACAGCATGCAGTTCACTCTTTGCTCTTTGCGTACACAACACGGTTAGGGGGAGGTACAGGTGTAGGCGCGCATTCCTTAGTGACATGCGGGGAAATGTGGTATGGTAAATCTCGTCGCTGTGCAAGACATGTAAGCCATCATGTCGAGAAATCTCGGCGATGTGGAGAAATCTCGTAGCTTTGCAACGTTGTACAAAATCCTGCAATGTGTAAGCCGCCATGACGAAATACGTCATCGTACAGCCGTCGTACAGCAAGCGCAGGCAAGCGGGCGGAACGAACGAGACCGAACGAGCAATAGTAGTTGATAAGGCGCGATAAGGTGTTACAGAGTCATTGTTACCGTCAAAGCGTCAATGCAAAGTGGTTGCGGAGACCACCATGCCGAGCAATCCAGTTTTCGTTCTGATTGCAGTTTTCTTTTTTTCTTTTTTTTCTTTTTTCGCCGTTTGCCAGAATGCAATGTCAAGCTCTTTGCAAAATTACCAATGTCTTGTGGCTGATTGATTGTTGGGTTTCGGTGGCTGTCGCGGCAGGTTTTAAGACGTTCTTGGTGCACCGGATCCGGTCGTCGCGGGTTGTGTGGAGGCTCGTCGAGCATGGTCGAGCTCAAGGCCGCTCCTGCAGTACGGATCTTCGCAGACCGAGACTAGTGCTGAAACACTTGTGTCGGCCATCGAGTGTCAAAGAAACGCAAAAATCGCAAAGAACGCAAAGAATTGGGCCGCCCCAGAGGGCCCCAGTCGCCCCAAATCCTACAGCGCTCTACTTTTTGCAACGTTTTTATTATTGGTGCAACGGGAGTGTAGCTCCGAGCCTCTCAGAGTGCTGCGTGATGTGACGTGCACCCGCGGATGTTCGCGAGCAACCTGCCACCGCTGCTCAATTTCACATGCACCTAACTGCGCCTCTACATTCCTGCAACTGGCATTGATTAATGGATTACTCAGTTATGGGCTCCATGCGTACCGGAATCCTGCCTGCCTGCCTATCTACTTGCGTGCCTCGGACATCCACTCCCGACTGTATGATACAGACGGAATTAGCGCTCAGCATTATTATGCTCAGGCATAACCCGACGTGTTTTACCATTTCTTTGTCAGATGGATTTCGCTGGTGAAGTGCCGCACGCAGGTGAGAAACGCGATTGTAAGAAGAACGACAGATATTATCTGATTAGTTCCTATGTCACGACAGACGGTATCAGACATCCATGTTTTACTCGAGATTATGCAGTTTCGCT
This sequence comes from Eudorina sp. 2006-703-Eu-15, assembly GCA_003117195.1. Classification (NCBI taxonomy): domain Eukaryota; kingdom Viridiplantae; phylum Chlorophyta; class Chlorophyceae; order Chlamydomonadales; family Volvocaceae; genus Eudorina; species Eudorina sp. 2006-703-Eu-15. The sequence continues at coordinate 14,989 of BDSI01000149.1, read as the reverse complement.
TTCGGGTGTTTCGCATTTGCCGTACAGTTCTCCAACTTCTACGGAAAGCCTTTTTTTGACATTATCATAACTGCGAGCTATCGTTCGTGAGTTCCATATATTTTGTCATCTTGATATTTCTCAAGATGTCTTCCTTGTTTGCTGGTTTAAAGGAGAAGTTTGCTGATAAGCTAGCTGAGTTCAAGGGAGCAGCCTTGCCACACGATCCCAATGAAAAGCATGCGGCAGAGCTTGTCGAAGCTGCGACAAGCGATGAACTTATCGCACCAGACATGAACCTGAACCTGAACGTAGTTGACTTCGTGAACACGGACGTGAGGCTGAATAGTGGGCGGATCTTGAAGGCCATTAAGCGCAGCCTTGCAAAGCCAAACACAAAGGTTCAGCTGCTTTCGCTTACGGTGAGAGGTCTCGGTAACTTGTCCAGATGCCCCACCAAAAGCTGTTAATGTTCTCTACATGATGCTTCTTGTAGCTTCTGGAGATGTGCGTCAAGAACTGCCCCGCGGAGTTCCACGTACAGCTCGCAGTGTCCGACCTGTGGACGGATGTTGTTAAGCTCGCGGAGGACACCAGCATTACCCGGGTGCGTGCCTGTAGACGGCTGCGCAAACTCACAGGAACCATTCACCTTGTTCCACATGGGTCGTGGTACCTCGGTTCGCTTGATCCCTCGTGTGGGACACTCCAAGGCACAGCTGAGGAAACCCCGGCTGGCTGCGCAGGTGGATGCTGAGGTCCGTGACAAGGTTCTGGGCATGATCGAGGACTTTTCACGCTTCCTGCAGCCACCCCAGTTCCAGGGTGCCTATGAGAGCCTGCTGGTGCGTAGACAGCGTGTAACGCGCGGGGGGCAGCAGGATTGTCACCGTTGACAGACAGGTCGCGGCAGTGGCCATGAGCACGGCAAGGGACCCGCTGAATCCGTTATGGGATGTTGCCTTTGCTTCTACCAGTGCCAACCATAAATGCTGGGCCTCGCCGATCTCTATCAATGACAGGACCGAGGAGTTGACTTCCCCGTCCGCGGCACGGACGCGGCCGTCCCCTTCCTGACGCCGCCTCTCTCGACTGCGGGGCCGACGGCTCACCCGCCGGGACATGCAACCGCGGGGCAGCCCGCCCCAGCATCGGTAGGCGGTGACGCAGTTGCAGCCGCCCCAGGCGCTGACGCGGCAGTGGCGGGGGCCGCGGATCCGCTGGCAGGGTTGGACGAGCAGGACCGGGTGGCGATTCAAGCGGCTCTGGCAGAGCTGGAGGCCGAGGCGGCAGCTGCACGGGAGGCGGGTAGGTGCGGTCGGGGCAGGGCATTGCAAAGCGCACAACAGATAGCAATTGGGGAACGCGTTCGGTTCAGTCATGATGCGCCGGTATGGAGCTCGGGATGCGCCCTCTTGCAGGCGCCTGACCGATGTGTCAGCCGTGATTTGCAGTAGCGGATGGTGCAGGTGGTCCGGGTGCAGGTGCCGTTTGGACGTCCGCGAGCGGGCATGGTGCGACGGCGCGCTCTTGCGGGCAGGGGGGTGTCTGATCTGTGTGACATCGTGGTTGAATCATGCTTGGTACTGCGGAACGTTAGTATGAAGCTCTTGTAGGGCCCCTGCTAGGCACCAGGTGTTCTTGGCGCCAAACTCGACTGGTGCCCGCTGGTGTTGGGTATGACAGTCCATAGTCAAGGTTGTGGGCCCTCTTACGCTTGCGCTGCCCGCTTTCTCACCTGGTGAATGTGACGGGGCGGCGTTAACTCTGCAGAGCGTGTGGCGGCAGCGGCCGATGCGGAGGAGAGGCGGCAGCTGCAGCAACAGCAGCAGCAACTACAGCAGTCAGCGGCCGAGGCGCAGGCGGCTTTGGGCCTGCTGGCGGCGGCGCAGACCGCAGAGGCAGTGGCGGCCGCCCACGCGGGTACTGCGACAAGTACAGCCTTGGCTGCACCCGCCGACCAGGCTGCGGCTGCAGCCACGACGGCCGGGGTCGCCGTGGGCGTCCCTTCACTCATCTACGAACAGCAACATCCACAAGAGCACCCACCAGCGCAGCCGACCGACCCCGGGGTCACTGGGGCCCCGCCGGCGCTCGACCAGCAGCGTAGCGCGCCGGCGGAGGCGGCCGAGGGCGGCGAGGCGCCCCTGGAGCATCAGGTGGCGACCCTGTTGGAGGTAGGACTGTCCGCCTGGCGTGCTCTTCGCAACAGAGCATGGTGGGTTGCGAGGCTAGGGTCAAATCGGAATCCGCGCCTGCTCATCTGGGTCCTCGGTCTCACCTCGGTCTGATGACGGGGTCTGGCAGCGTGCAGGCATGCGCCCCATCCAGGTGGGTTCTGTCACGTCAGCGCATAGGGGGCGCCCCGCGGGATGTCATCTGTAGGGTACATGATGACCCTGGCTTCAGTAAGGCCACAGGGCTAGGCCATAGGGCTAGGCCATAGGGCTAGGCCATAGGGCTAGGCCACGCGAAGTAGGTCGGGGCCCTGGCTTCAGTAAGACATGGTCGGTTGGCAGCGACTGAAGACCCACAGTCTGCGGGAAAACGTCACTTGCAACATTAATTGCAACGGGGCACACGCGTACCGACCTCAGCCGGGGTGTCCGGGCAGGGGATCCGGAAGTCGCGGCGCCGGAGCTGCAGCCCGCACAGGCTGTCAATAGGCGGCTCTTGCCGCCCGACCCTGTCCGACCTGCAGACGGCCAACAACACGACCATGCTGCTCAGCGAGATGCTGGCGTCGGTGCCGGACTCGGAACCGCTTGCCGTACGGGAGCCGTACGTGGCTGAGGTGGCGGACACGTGCTTGAGGATGCGCAGGCGACTGGAGCGACACCTGGTGACGTTGTCCGATGAGGTAGGGCCGCAGGGGGTGACGCGCTGATGTGGGGCTAATGCGGTTCGCTGTTGATTATTCCATGGCGTCGTTGTGCAATGCCCCATCGGACGCGAACGCGAAGCGAGATGCGGCCTCATGGGAAAGTCCGCTGAGGCTGTGGCAGGTAGCACATGCACTCGCGGCGGCCGACCGCGTTGGGGACTGGGGCCGCGGCGATGATGCGTCGCCGCACTTGCGATTAGAAATTGGTATGAGTACTTGCCGGGCGTGCCGAACGGCATGACCTGCAAACCGCAGCCTCAAGAAGCATGGGGTGGAGACTGACGAGGGGATCAAAGGGTGCACCTGTCGCTCATCCCATCTCATCTCATCCCATGCCCGCACATCGCCGTATATTCATCCGCAAGTGTCGTAGTCTTGACGCAGCGTTTGGTTGCTCCGTACCAGGCCCTTTTGTCCAGCGCGATCAGCCAGCACGAGGATCTCAGCCGCGTCCTGCAGCGGTACGACGAACTGCTCGCGGCAGCCGAGGCGGTGGCGCCCACAGTGCCGGTCAATGCCGCTGCGGTGGCGCTATCACACGCCGCGGCGAGCCGGGGGGCGCCGCCGCAGCCGGGCATGGCGCCGTACGGCCAGCTGCCGCCACAGCTGCAGCACCCCGCGGAACCGCACGGAGCAGCGCCGCAGTCGGAGTCCACGGGGCAGAAGGTCGCCGCAGGTGCTTGGTCCGGAAGCGAGACGGGGCAGGGCAATGGGAGATGGCAGGGTAGGGTAGGGCGGTGGTGCCAAGCACGATAAGGATTTAAGGATCACGCAGCTATGCGGCAAGCTTTGTGCATCATATGAATGGGCGTGGCCGGTGCTCTCGACTTCGTGTGCCCATGCCTGACGGCCGTATCCTGCCGGTTGGGTGGGGAGCGCGGCAAGCTGAAGGGGGCTGGGACATACGGACGGGGCTAGGAGCATGATGTATTCGTGCTGCTGATGGTGGGTAGCGTGTAACGCTATCCGTCGCCCTGTTTACGTCTGCTTCCGCGGCATGTCAGGGCCCCTACCCGGCGATGTCAACTGTGTACGGTGAACTCTGTACTGTGAACCCCTCCGCCCCTCCTTTCCCGTGCCTATGGTGCAGTCGCTGCGGCGCTCAAGGAGCGTTTCACGGGCGCTATTGACAAGCTGTTCGCGGCCGTGGAGGCGGCCCGCACGCCGGGCACCCAGACTGCAGGGGCCGGTGCGGCGCCGGCTGCAGGCGGCAGTGCCATCGCCGCCGCACCCGGTGGACACCCCCAAGTGGCCGTCACGATGGGCGGGTCCGGTGCCACCGGTGCTGCCGCGCCTGGCGCTTTCACGCTTCTGGATGACGACGATGAGGAGGCACACGAGGGCACCTCCCTGATCGCCAGGCGCACCGCAGGGACGCAGGGCGAGGCGGCGGCGGCGCAACCGGCGGCAGTGGGGGCAGCGCCTGCGGAGACGCAGCTGCAGCACCTGATGCATTACGCGACTGCAGCGGCTACGGCTGCACCGGCAGCGGCTGTACCGGCAGCGGCGCCACCGCCGTCAGCCCCTGCTGGCCCAGATCTCATCAACTTTGACGACGAGGGCTCGCCAGCTGCTTCCCGGGGTGAGCGAGGACGGGCTGCGTGATGGCACGTCAGTGCTGGCATGGATCGTTGTTGGCACATGTCAAGCTGTGAGGGTGATGTCAGGAGCTCCCGCCAAAGGTCAGACATAGCAGCAGTTCACGCTTGGCAGCGTTCCCAGTGTTGCCCGGTGTGCACTCCGCTGGTATCGAGGTACACAGGGTGCAATCCACTGCGCCTTCCAACGGGGGCGCTGAGCGCCGTAACACGGCCGCCCGCCCGCCACGCCCACGCAAGTGATCACCGGCCGCCCGCCCGCTCACGCAATTGATCCTCTGCTCTGCCGCTCGGTTGTGCACCGGATGCCTCGTCCCACCGCAGCGCCCGCAGTCGCAGCCAGCGAGAGCGGACTGCTGTCCGGCCTTACGCTGCACTCCCCATCTGACGGCGCCGAGCGCGCTGCCGGGACGCCGCCTCCCCCGCAGCCGCCGCCGTCGCTGCAGCCCCTTCCGGTGAGCCGCGGGGGCTCCACTGGGGACGAGCTGGTGGAGGAGCTGGATAGGCTGGTGTCTCAGTCCAGTCTCACTGCGTCCCCGGGGGATGCGGGGGCACCGCACGAGGCGCGTTCGGAGGTGCCTGCGGCGCCCCTGCACCCGCCGCAGGAGCAGCTGTGACATGCTGATCGGCGGTTGTGTTCTTCATGGGGCGCGTGACAGAGGCGTGTTTTTAATGACAAACCGGAAAGGTGTGTGTATTAATCCAGTAGCCACACGCTGGGAATCGTTGTTGTGAGAGTGCGGGTTGAGCAGCGAGGGCTAACAGTGCCTGTCTCGGGCAGGGAGTAGCAAGGCGTGCAGTGGCAAGGCGTGCAGTTTTAAATGGCAGGAGTTCATCCGACTTGGGCGGAAGATATGACGGCCGCTGCCGAAGTGCAGGGCCGCGAGCATGTGTGAATGTAGTCGTATGTTCAATCCAAGGGGTCAACGATGCTTCGGCCGTGAGTGGCATTGGTGGTGCGGTCCTTTGGCCTTTTCGGTCCCTCAGTGCCCGAGTGGAGGTTCTAGGGCACCATTTGAAACATGCCACGGCCGACGGAGGTATCCCAGGGACGGTCCCAGGGCGTGTGTGGAGGGGTGCCCGCGCTTGGCTGCGTCACCGCAGCCTTCATGAAGTGTTATTTGTGCGTGGGGGGTGGCGTAGCTGAGGGGCGGCACTGTGTCTTGACGCGATAGGTGCTGTGGCACGCCCCACGGCGGAGCGTTTACTTCATCCTGTTTGGTGGGAATGTGTGGACGTCCTGTGGGCTCACTTCGGTTCGAGGTGGACCTCGTTTGGTTTCAGTCACGTTTCAATCGTCAACTTTCAGCGCTCTCCCCGAGTGCCTCAGTCGACTCAACACTGATGCATGTTGTCTCTGTGAGAAAGTTTGGATGCAACGTAAGCCAGCTGCGTCAAGGCTAATCGTCAACCTACGAAGCATGGCAACTGCCCCTAACCGTCAACCGTAGCAGCCTGCCGCAAGATGGCAAGATGAGGCAAATTTTGCGTTCCATTGTAGCATGAATTGGAAGGTTAAGTTATCCTTTCCGTGGAATGCTGCGGCTTCGGTTTCCAGTGGTACTATATGCGATTCAGAAACGATACATCACTACTCTCAGACCAGAAGCACCGCATCGCGAACAACAAACTCCTACGAAATTAACCGACCAACATAGAACTGGGGACAACAGTCGGCAGGTTTTCGATTTGTACCGTATAGACGACAACGCCAACTCGTTTTTCATGTACACCTTTCACAACCGCGACTACGCCGAGCGAATGCTGGCTAGCTACGAAAGCAGAGGTCACAAACAGGTTTACTTCATAAGGGCGAGGGTTGTTGCTCATCCGTAACGAACGGAGTGCAGCGGCCGCGCCATCTAAACAATTTCGGACATGGGATGGAGCAATAGATTTCACAATATGAAAGGTGAGGCGCAAACCTTTGTTTGAACGGCAAGTCAACAGAGGTTCAGGGTTTCGGTCCCTACAATATTGCCAGACAGCATCCAGCGTGAGCCTACGGGAAATGGTGATATCAGATGGCAACTCAACGGGTTCTCTTGGCCGAGTCCTTACGAAGAGGTACGACCGTACGACGCCCCAGGTCGCCCCGCCGATCCATCAGGTTGGCACCTCCTGAAAATGTACACCGCACCACCACCATTGCCCATAGCAATCATGTCAACATCCTTCAAACTACAACATTGCGAAGCCCTTGGGCGCAGCCCTTTCCAAGTTATCTGCATCTCCCAGCCTCGAATCCTGGTTGGCGGCCTCGCCTGTACCGCCTTCATCTATATCGCCTTGTCCTTCCCATACCAACCCCACATCCCCTGATCCTCCGCCGCGCCCTGCCACCCGTTGCCCGAAAGCAACCACGTGCCGTCGCCGCCGCCCTGCCACGCCTCTATCCCAGATGACCCCCATCCCACCCGCGGCCCCGCAGTGCCGCCCCATCCGACACCGCCGCCGCTGGATCCCCAACCGTCCCCGGCGGCGCTGCCATTGCCACCGCCGTTTGCGGGCAGCATCAGAAGGCGACGCTGCACGACATACCCCAGGAAGGCGGCGCACATGAGGAGTCCGCCCATGAAGGAGGCGACGGTGGTGACATAGAAGGCCACCACCGAGTCCTCCATCGTGTTGCGCATGTTCATTCCGAAGATGCCGGCCACGGAGGTCACGAACGTGAACATCAACGTGATGGAGGTCACCACCAGGTCGATGCCCACAATCTGGTTGCGCCTGCCGGAGGGCGGCCGGACAGACCCGGGAGGGGGCGCGGGCCGGTGATGGTGAGGTGATGGTGACGGTGCGCCAGGGATGAGCCGGGCGCTGCGTTGGAAAAGCGAGATGGGTCGGCGGTATGTGTGCCGTCCATCGAGTTCCTACGTGTGCACCAAGGACAAGGACGATTGGACGCACACCCACACGCTGCCGGGGTTATTGCTTCCGGGTGCCTTTTGGATGGCCGCGCACGACCGCGCACGCATGACCGCGCACGACGTCTAGCTAGACCTGTTGCGGGCGGAGCGGCGGACGGCGGGCGAAGCCTTGCTTGTCTTTCCCTCGCTGTCGTTGATTGTGAGCCGTGTTACGCAAGAGGTTGCATTCAAAAAGGGGCTGGCTGCAAAGGTGGCAAGCCGCAATACAGGTCGGACGTGGCCGCGCGGCCACGCAGCAGCTTGCGGATGGCCGGCGGCCGGCGGGCAGCTCCGTGCAAAACCAAACCACCGTCGGGGCCGAGCAGGCGGTGCGTGCAAGCCGGCTGTACAATCTTGGCAGTGCCACTCACGCGCTGGTACAGGGGTACAGGTCCAGCCCCCCAGCACCCTGCACCCCTCGTGGACATGCCGAGGGGGAAGGTTGTAAAAGGGCTGCGGCACCCATCTGCGCGTCAGTCGCCTCCGTACTCAACTATATAATCCACGCAACGCCCGCCGTAACCCATGGCTGCTTCGCTGGCCGCCCTTGGCTCTCTGTCCAGGTCAGTACAAATTCCATATACGCATAGGCTGGCCTGGTTTTCCAGGACGGTGTCGATGCTGTGGTCATGGCAAAAGGCCATAAGAACCGTGCTTTGTCCTGCTCTGTTAGCTTGGGAATGACAGGTGGGTTGTCAAATCTCGTTCTAGACCACGCCACGCAGCTGTTGTTTAAGTTATTGGAAACGCACCGGGATTACGCTTACTTCGCACTGAGTTCGGATTTCCAGGCGGAGACCTCATTGCCATCAGAGGTACCCACACCGGCAGTTCTGTTCCCTCACCCATCGCGACCGCCGCTGTCAACCTGCAAAACGGCCAGTGCGGCAACAACACAGTGCTAGTGACCCCACACTTTCGTGATCCATTTGTTCATCTGCCCCACCCCATCCCCCACCCTACCTCACAACCCCCATCCCCCACCTGTTGTCTAGATCTATGTTCACCAGGTCCTCGGTGTCGTCGATGCGCTCCGTCAGCGCATCCAGCCGGCCCAGCAACGCCTCCGCCTGAAGGTGTGCGGGTTCAGCGGTAGCGGGCAGCGGTTCAGGAGGTGATGCGCGGGCCGCGAGCTGCAGGTGATGTGAGGACGGTACGGTAACTCGCGAGCTGCAGGCTTTGCCGTTGTGCGTGCCGCAGGTACGATTACGCTGTGTGTGTGTGTGTGTGGGGAGACTTATGGCCACGGAATTGCGCTGCACGGCCGCAGGGCAAGCATGCATGCCGTTTGCTGCTTGGCTGCCTGGACCGCACCTACAGGACACTAGGAATAGGGAGGTACCGTACCGCCCGTGACTGCCGCGTTGTGTTCCGCTGCCGCTGTAGGTGGTCTGATCCCGTCCCCCTTACATCACCTACCTGCACGTAGTAGAATTCCAGAAGGTTCTCACAGTCCTCCACGTCGTGGGGCGAGGCACGGGGGCCGCCGCCGCCCGCCAGCTGACCGGCCCAGTCGGTGGTGGCCAGGCTGCCCCTGCCCCGGCTGCGGCTGCTGCTGCTGCTGCTGCGGCTGCGGCTGCGGCTGCTGCCGGCCTCGGACCCATTGCTGCAGGCGGAGACCGCGGAGGCCGCCGAGCTGGCTGCCAATGACGGTGGCGCGAACGCGCCGGTCGGCCGCCTGTCCCCGTCTCTCTGCCGGTGGAGGGATGCCGCTCGTTCTGCAGCGGCCGCGACGTCTAAACGCGGTCGGCCATCACCGTCATCCGCAGCCCATTGGTGGTGGTGCTGGTGGGAGTGGGAGTGGTGGTGGTGCAGCTGCCGGTGGTGCGGCCCGGCGGCGTGGCGGTCGGCGCTGCTGAGGGCGGTGGGGCCTGCGCCGCCGGCAGCCATCTGGCCTTGCGGGGCATCAGAGGGCGTCCCCAGCGCGCTGGCAGCCGGCCTGGGTTGCGTTACTCCGGTTGCATGAGCTGCGGGAACGTGCGGCATCGGCCGCATCTGCAGGTGTGGCAGCGCCTGTGGCGGCTGCGGCGCGGACGTCGGACGACCCGGTGGGCGCAGCCCGCCGCTGCCGGACTGCGGTTTCGGAGCCTCGATGTCGGGAGGATCACCCAGGACCTCACCCGCGTCGGGCGGGGAGCTGGCACTGCCGCTGCCGACACCCGGGTGGGGACTGCCGCTGCCACCCACACGTTTGCCGTACATGTACGTGGTTGCGCCGCCACCGCTGCTGCTGCGACCTCCGACGCTCAAACCAGCGGCGGCGGCGCCGCCACCACCACTGCCGCCGCCGCCCTCACCGCCGTCGCCGTCGGTGCCGTCGCTGTCGTCCGTACTGGCGGGCTGTCGCAGCTCCGGCGGCAGGTGCCACGCCTCGGGCACCTCACCCTCCAGCTCCGCCCGACGGCCCAGGTACATGTCCTGTGCATGTGCATGTATGTGTGCGAGTGCGTGAGTGTGTGAGTGCGTGAGTGCGTGCGTAAAAACCTAAAAACCCCCAACCCCTGCCTTCCCCTGCCACGCTGCGATCACACCGTCTCCGCAAATTATATAGAACCCATGCGCGTGCATCCCGTGTATCCTTAGGATTCGTGCATCCTTATGGAATGCCGTACTCACCAGCATGTCGTCGTCGTCGTCCAGGATGCCCCTCAGCGCCGCCGACAGCCGGCGGCACCGGGCGCCCACCACCTTGATCGCCCGTTTCGCCTCCCTCACCCGCTCCAGCTTGGCCGGACTGACTCCCCGGGCCATGTCATCGGCGGTGCGGGGCACGTGGACCTCCAGCCACTGCACCTGCGCGCCGCGAGGCGCGGGCCGGTGTGGAGCGGGTTGAGCCATGGTTTTGGAGCCATGGTTCCGGAGCCATCTATTTGCCGGCTCGTGGTTCCGGCAAGATAGAGCGCAATCGAACATGATGCTGAAGGTGGTCAGGGTCAAGGGCATTTATTGTCGGCAAACAGTGTTGAAACGAAAGATGAACCCTGGTTGCGACTCCCTGTATTCTTGATTTCCTCTGCTCAGTGCGGTCCGGGGGATACGACTCGATGGACCTGACCCATGGGGTTTCACGCGATCCTATTGCCGTACTGGGGACGACGCGATGTGAGGACGGTACGGTAACTCGACGTGGCTGCTGTGCTCGTTGCGGCACATGCATACACCTGCATGGTCCCATGCATGCTGCTATGAAAGCGCTCGATGTCATCCGACCTGACCTTGCGGACATCGCTGCACACCTGCATGGTCCCATGCATGCTATGAAAGCGCCATTACCCGACCTGACCGTTCCGGACATCCCTATTGCCGTACCTGTAAGTCCAGCAGTCGGACGGCTTCAAACAGCGCCGTCTCCAGCGCGCGCAGCTCGTACGGCAGCTCCAGGTCCAGCATGGCCGCGTCGTTGTCCATCGCCCGGGTTCGAGCGCATGTGAGCCGCCGACCGCCGCGGCCGCCGCCACCGCCGCCACGGCCGCGGTCTTCATTAAGCCGCATGGCGTTGGCGACGTCACCAACAGTAGTGGCGATGTGCGCCGGCACCTGCGACACTGCTGGCGGCGGTGGTGGGTAGATGGGCGTCAGGAGTCCCGCGCCCGCAGCGGCCTCACTGCCGCCGACGCGGCCGCCCGGGGAGCCCGTCGTCGTCGTTTGGATCAGCCGCTGCGGCGGCTGCGGCGGCGGCTGCGGCGGGAGCAGCGATAGCGATGACCCGGACGGAGGACTTCTTGACCCTCCAGGCACTGGCACAGGCAGGGGGTCATGCACAGCGGATTGAACGTCGCCATCGCCGCCGCCGGTGCTGCCGCGGCCAGCAGGCATTGCCGGTACGCCGCCGCCGTTCCCGCCGGACGGCACCTGCTGTCCGGCTCCAACGTTGCCAGGATAGCCGCCCTCGCTGCCGCCGCCATGCACCGTCGCCTCCTCCGACGCCGCCGACGCCGCTGCCCCATCCCGCCGCGCCTGCTCCGCCTCCCACGCCGCCGCCAGCGCCACGCTCCGGCGCCGCTGCAGCGTGCTCTGCCTTTGCATCTGCATCGACCGGCCGATGCTGCCGCCGCCGGCGCCGCCGCTTCCACCGCCGTTGCCATGCGGCCGGCGGTGAAAGCTGAAAAAGTGGGGACTGCGGCGGTGATGGTGCTGCTGGGCATGCGGCTGGGGGCGGTGCTTGGCGGAGCCGCCTGAGAGGGGTCCGCTGGGGAAGCTGCTGCCGGCCCGCGTTAGGCTGGTGCCGGGCTTCCCCTCCACCTGCCCACCCGGCAGGGGACCGCTTACGACGTGGGGCAGGTCGGCGGCGCCGGTCTGGAAGGGGCTGCCGCCGGCACCCGTCAGCAGCAGCATCGCCGCTGCCGCCTCCACGGGCGGCGACCCAGTGACGGTGTCACGGCCGCCCGCGGAGGCGCCGGGGCTCATCAGGTCCGCGGGCACGACGGGGATCGACGGGGGCTGCGGCCGCGACGGGCCTCCCAGACCACCGCCGCCTGTTGGACAGCAAGTAGGGAGGTGCGGTACACGGTCGTACAGTCATCCCCAGGGGAAAAAGCTCGCGAGGGATTCGCCGTATGTCCGCCCTCCTTCTCGTGCAACCCCGGCAAACGTGAGGCGCGCATGCCCGGCCTCGCGAGCCGCAGTCAGCGGCCCTCACCTACTCCGCTCGATCGTGTGTGCCCTCCACCTCGACACCCGGCCGCCCGTCCGCACCCTACCCGCTGTGCCTCCGCCGGTGCCGCCCCGGTCGTGTGGAGGTGGCCTGCGCTCCCCGTCCGCTGCCGTCCGCTCGGCGGCTGCAACTGCTGCTGACTCAGCGCCCTGGCTGCATGTGGGGTCGGTGGCGGCACTCAGTCGGGTGCACAGCGCCCCGATGAAGGGGCACCTCAGGGGGTGACTGCACACGCAGTCGACGACGACGCCGCCCGCCATTGCTGCACCGCCGCCGCTGGTTGCTGCGGCGGCGGTGCCACCACCCGCGGCGGTACCTCCGTACATGCCGTGAATGTCGCCACTCCCGTACCCGCCGGGCATGCGGCCGTCACCGTGTACGGGATGCTGTACGCTCAGGACGTACACCTGTACGTGCCGTACAACATATATGGAGAGGCGGCAGGAGCGACACTTTGGCCTCATCCAGTGCATTGAAGCGGCCCTGGCGGAACTAGCGGAACGGCCCGCAGGACACTCCTACCGTCCCATGGATGGATTGCACGAGGCGGGTCGTTAGTGAGCCCGCCTGGCCCATCAAACTGTTCATCCGCTCCCACCGCTGCCATAGAGCGACTCTTCCCCCCCCCTCGGCATTCACAAGTACGCTCTTCGCAACCACCGTGTCAACCAGGGAAGGAAGGTGGGTAGCCAGGGCTAAGGGTTTTAGGGTAGGTTTCAGGGCGAGGCCCTCCACCGCCTCCTGCCCGGCCTGCCGCAGCCCATCCCCCCGCCCCCTCCGCACCTGATCGCTTCCCACGATCATCCTCACGCTCTCCAGGTTGACCACCAGCGCTCTCTCCCGGATCAGGATGGCGGTGGGGTGGGGATGGGCAGCTGGGGAGGGGAAGAGGGCAACGCCCGGAAAGCGGGACGGCGGGGGGACGGGGCGGGTGTCATGCGGACGAGCGGGACATGCACTTGGATGTCAACAGGCTTGCTTGATGGGTTGGCTGGATGGGTCGCTCGCTCGCTCGGCCGTACTCCCATGACTTCTCAAGGTAAGTGTGGGAACTGAAGAATGGAAGCGACGTGTCCGTTTGTTGTTCCGAGGCCAGCAGGCGGCAGGGTGCCAGCGCGTCTTTGCCCGCTGTGCGCACCTGCACCTGCAACATGCACCTGCAACATACATTGAACCTGGAACCCCCGCGCGAGTCATTGTCTCGCCGAACGCGCCTCACCGCCGGGTCGATCGCTCGCAGGTCTCGATAGGCGATGCCCATCTCGGCCACCAGCTGGTGGCGGTCCACCTGACATGCATGCATGGCCCATCACCAAGCAAGGTTGATTGGTCCAACGGTGCGTGTCGTGCGTGTCGAGGTCCGTAGTGAGCGGTGCTGATGCGGGCCCAGCGGGGCCCCATTTACGTGGGACCCAAATATGCATGTCGCCGGGATAAGGGGGCTGTTGATGTCAGGTAGGGCAACACGAAGCATCTAGGCGCCTCGTGCACCCACGACCATGTGGCCCCAGATAGTCCCAACTCGCCCCCCCGGTGTGCACAGCCCTACAGGGCTTGCATGCCAGCCCTGCGCCCCAGGCAGCACCGCGCGGGGCCGCGCGGCGTTGCCCTCCCCTGCGTTGCTGACCCCTGGCTGGCATACCTTGACGATGCTGGGTGTCCCATCCCTGGAGATGTGGACCACCCGCCGCGGATTGCGGGGTCGAAGGGCGTGACGGACGCCGCGGCTACGGCGGCGGCTGACATGCCCTCCGGGGCGCCCCAGCCGCCCGGCCAAGCTCCAGTACCGCCGTCGGGAAGGGCGCTGCACTGTTGGCGACCCAGGGCGGGCCACGCGTCGATGACCGGATCCGAGGCTGGGTTGCGGATGCGGGTCCCTGCGGGAAGATGAGACGAGCCGATGAGAGGCGTCGTCTCAGAAAGCACGGCACGTACGGGCAGCGGAAAGAAAGAATAGTTCGCGAGGCATGAAGACACCTAACTTGCTGAGCACCTGCGGCCGGCCCCAGTGCGTGTACGGCACATGTAAGGCAAAGTTCGGTTCAAGAGGGTTCAAGTGAGTCACCGTTCTCCGCAGCACGCACCCGATGCCGTACATCCCAAGGGACGAGCTCAAGGCCGGGGCAATCCCGGCCGGCGGTGAGCTCCCGGCGCGCCCGCCACCCAGACGTGCGAGCCGTTGCTGCGGAGGGACCGTTGAAGGGTGGGGCGAAGAAGAACCCGCCGTGCGTCGTCCGGGCTGCTGACCCAGGGCCGACTCACGGGCCCCATCGGCAGCAGCCCGCAACACGCAGGACCTGCAGCGGGACCTGCCACCGCAGCTGCGGCGGCGACAGCGCTGCTGCTGGGTCCATGGCCGCTTTCGCTGCTGCCACTACCGCGCTGCCCACTCTGCTGTGCGACATGCCAGCTGGTGCCGCCCCTGCCACCTTGGCTTGCGACTTGCGAAATTGGCATTATTGCGAAACGCTGTTGCGCCTCTCGTCCTCGCCGCGGGTCCGAGGCAGCTGCCCGAACACCACCGAGCGCCACGCGGTCGTGTTGTCGGCCTTGGAGCGCTGTTGGTACAACGTGGTCCGCTTCTTGAGTCCGTACGAGTCTGGGCTTGCCTGCCCCGGCGGGTTTGGCGCCTAGAGCAGCAAGGTGACCCGCGGGTCGGACCTCGCCCTCGTTCGGCTTCGTCACCTCCGTGCCCGGCTGTTCTGGCTGCGACCTTTTGCCAGTATGCTGAAAGTGGTAGTGTTTCTGCGGAAGGTGGGATTGGCCAGAGTGAACCGCAGCCGCGGTCGTGAACGGCGTCGGCGCCGCGAACTGCGTGAGCTTGGTGATCGCTGGGCTGTGCAGCAGCGGCGGCTGCACTGTTGGAAACCGATATCGTTGCGTTTGCTGGGCCTCTCGATCTGCTGTTTGTTGGGGCTGATACTCCTGTTGTTCGCGCTGTTGACGCAGAAGAGGTTCGCCTGCG